>JAGVSP010001975.1:0-56647 GCA_022494985.1 Micrasema minimum
GTTTTTAAGGGTCTTGATTTCGAATTTAGCGTTTATTTTTAAATCCAAGATGGCGGACGCACCTTTTTTTTTCATATAATGATGTTGGGTATCGTTTTAAGGGTTTTTAAGGGTCCTGATTTCGAATTTAGCGTTTATTTTTAAATCCAAGATGGCGGACGCAACTTTTTTTCATGAAATGATGTTGGGTATCGTTTTAAGGGTTTTCAGGGGCCCTGATTACGAATCTAGCGTTTATTTTTAAATCCAAGATGGCGGTCGTCTCTTTTTTTCAGAAAATGAAGATGGGTATCGTTTTAATGGTTTTTGGGGGCCCTGATTTCGAATCTAGCGTTTATTTTTTATTCCAAGATGCCGGTCGTCCCTTTTTTTCAAAAAGTGAAGAAGGGTATCGTTTTAATGGTTCTTGGGGGCTCTGATTTCGAATTTAGAGGTTATTTTGAAATCCCCGCATCTTTTTTTCATAAAATAAGGATGAGTATCGTTTTTAGGGCGTATGGGCGTCATGATTTCAAATTTAAAGTTTATTTTGATATCCAAGATGGCGGATGCACCCTTTTTCCAATGAAGATGGGTATCCTTTTTTAGGGCGTATGGGCGTCCTGATTTCGAATTAAGAGTTTATTCGGAAATCCAAGATGGCGGACACACATTTTTTTCATAAAATGAAGGTTTGCATCGTTTTTAGGGCGTATTCGCATACTGATTTCAAATTTAAAGTTTATTTTGATATCCAAGATGGCGGACGCACCTTTTTTTCATTAAAAGAAGATGGGTATCGTTTTTAGGGCGCATGGGCGTCCTGATTTCGAATTAAGAGTTTATTTTATAATCCAAGATGGCGGACACACATTTTTTTCATAAAATGACGATGGGTATCGTTTTTAGACGATACGGGCGTCGTGATTGTGAAGATTGGTATCGTTTAAAGGGGTTGTGTGTGACCTGATTTCGAATATAGAGTTTATATTCGAAATCCAACATGACGGACGCACCTTTTTTTCATCAAAGAGTAAATTCCATTCATGCGTCGCACCTGCCACACACATTTTAAAAAAAAAATATTTCCCTGGGTGTCTTTTTCAAGTGTACCTAATAGAAGTCCTTATTTTAAATTTAGGAGTCGGACACCAAGAAATTTATTGTTTTATGCCAAAGACGGAAAAACAAAAAAAATGTATTATAAATACCTACCCTTACTTGAAAAATAAAGTCACCAAAATAAAATAAATAACATTTACACTATACATTATATACATACGAGTATATACGAGTAATTATACCAGTACCAGTACCTCGTACATTATACAGTTATTCAATTTTCATAAATGTATTAATGATTAGAAAGTAAATACAAAGCATTCCTTCTATAACCAATTTCCAAATAAACGAGATAAATCTTTCAAATTTCAATCGATATTCCTAGAATTACCTGTTTCTTCTGCGGCAGCAACGCGACGGGTGTCAGCTAGTATTATAATAATTTTAAGTAACTATTATTATTATTATTATTATTATATTATTATTAATACTATTATTGTAATTTTTTGTTGAGCGTAAAAACACATAAAATCTAAATAAGGAATTCACGAAAAATGCTTAGTGAAATTGGAACACTATTAGGTATATAAAAACCATTTACAGAGAAAAAGAAGAGACGCAGGTACCTACCTACTTAATTAATTTTTGCGTTACTGTCGACTAACGAGAATCTTATTTGATTTGATTTTTATTCAACAAGGCCTTCACGTTCTTCTCTTATTTCAAAGATGCAGCAAATTGATATTTTTAATTATGAATCTTATTTAAATGAAATATGATTTAATTAACGCGAATGAAATATTAAATGATATCTTGAAAAAAAACGGTTATTTGGAATTGTACAAATTTTATTTTAACATTATATCAGATTTGAACATTCTGTACACTTAAGATAAGTGATAAAGTTAACTTACAATTGAAAAGGTAAAAGGTTTTGTCTTTACTCCAAAACATCAAAATTCTGAATAAATTTTATTTAATATTCATTGGAGTATTTTTGGTGGGAAGAAGCAAATCACGATGAAATAAATTTAATTTTTCGGAGTAAAGGGAAACCCTTGTTGAGATTTCGAGACTTGCATCTTAATCTCCCTAAAAATTAAAATAGAATAACAAATTATCTAAAAAAACAAAAAAAAATACACTGAAATTATTATCGCTTTTGATGTAGGTACATTAGTTGCGTTGTCTTTATTAATCGCACCTTAAAGTTAAATAAAAAATAAGTAACTGAAACCAATTCAATTTAAATTAAGCAGTTTTCTTTTGGGTAAATATAACAACTAAAATCTATGTTCTTATTTTTTAAATAGTGGTCTTTGAAGATAATATCATAAGCTTTTCAAAATACTACGATGAGTAAAAAAACTCTCCAATAAAACCCTATTTATTCCTATCTTAAGTTTACAATCGGAATAATAAAGAAACTCTAAAAAAATATCGTTTTATGAGTTTAAACTATAAATAATTGGCGGCCGATGATTGCTCATTGCGTCTTCAGAGATTGTCTCGTATAAACGAACTCTAAGCGCAATAGATATTATGGCTGAAAGCTGAAAGTCATATAGACATTAGACACAAAAATGGAGCGAAGCATGCTCGGCATCAGTTTAAGAGACCATGTCACTAACGAGGAGATAAGAAGACGGACTAGAGTCATAGACGTCATAAAAGCTATCTCCCAGCTGAAGTGGACATGGGCTGGACATGTGGCACGCCAGAATGAGGACCGATGGACGAAGCGCCTGCTGAACTGGAGACCTAGAGCTGCAAGGAGACCTGTAGGAAGACCACCAAGAAGATGGACAGATGATATAAAAAGTACTGCAGGATCCAGATGGCAGCTCGAGGCCCAGGACAGAAAGCAGTGGACCAATATGGGGGAGGCCTATGTCCAGCAGTGGACGAACACTGGCTGATGAAGAAGAAGAAGAAGAAGAAGATTGCTCATTGCGTCTTCAGAGATTGTCTCGTATAAACGAACTCTAAGCGCAATAGATATTATGGCTGAAAGCTGAAAGTCATATAGACATTAGACATGAAACCAATATAAGCTTGGTTTTTCATATATTCTAAATATTAAAAAAAAAAATACAATGCTTAAAACATTTTTTTTTTTTCATTTCAAAAGAATTTTTTTTGTTTACATAGATATACATTAAAAACACATATATGTACAATAAAAAAAATATATCAACAAAAATCCCACCAAGGCATAGCCTGTTTCTGGGTATACTGTGAATGTCATACAATGTGCACGTGGCAAAGGAGAAAGATAAAGTCATGTAGAAATGGAAAAATAACAGATAATGTAAACAAGATAGTTAAAAAAAGAAATGGAAAATTAAAAAAAAGAATGAACACAAGATATTGGTATCTTTATACCGGAAGATTCTTAACTAATTTCAGATTCAATTTTAATAACCGTTACATTCTGTCTAAAATCTCCCAAAATAGCCCTAGCCCATAAATAAAAAGCGTCCCCCTTATAAAAAGAAGTCGGAAAAGGAAACACTCATCTGTCAGGGTGTTAATGATGATCAAAAAACTTAAAATATGAAACATAAGTATCGCTGGGCGACGGTTATTCGATTTGCGCGGGGATTCGTTCCGAACCATAAATTTACCCGGGAAAAGGCAAGAAAACGAGGGAAGTTGGAAAAGTTTGCAACTGTGGTACTATGGTACTATATCCTCTGAATCTTTTCAGCTTGGATATCTACTGAAGAGCTTTCAGATGAGAGATACAGAAAGATTCTTGGAATCTCAAAATCTAATCCATTTTAAAGATTACATACCTATAAGAATTCAAGAACAAAGTAATTCAATACTTCAAAGGTATGAAATTTACCCATGAAGTAACCTATGAGTTAATTGAATAAATTTTAAATATAAATTTGTTTCCAAAATATTTTTCCATAAACAAAACGCTTTGCCCTTACGTCGCGGATTAAATGAATTCAGAAACAAGCTAAGTAAAATACTAATGCTATAATAAATATTTATGTAATATATTAGCTGTAAGAATTTTGTATTTTTATAGCTAAATAAAAATGTACAAACAAACAAACAAACATGGCTGGTCTATTGATAGATATAGGTCACATAATAGAGTTTTATCTGTTTTAAAAATATATGTTAAATGTATTAATTAAGTAGTTAAATCTGTTTTTATGTTTGTTAGCAACATTCACATTCGATACCAATGCACCCAATGCAGTGGCCTATGCACCACTAAGTGCGAATAAGGAAAAAGTACTGAAAGTAGTAACAACTTTAAATAATATTAATAAATTCATACATTCATCAATATCCGGTCCATTCTCAACTATATAATTTTTTCCGGTTTTTTATGTACAAAACATAAACGAAATTCGCCTCGAGATGTAGTTGGTTGAACTGAGAAAAAAAATATATTTATCGTTTTTTTTTTTACAATTTGAATACATTAAGTAGTTTGTTTCAAAATCACTCGTAAATGAGTGGAAGCTATTAATAAAGGATAACAAAATTTTTAAAAGTAGTTTGTTTATACCGAGGTCTTTTATTTATTTTTCCATCCCTATAAAATTCTAAACTCTAAATATTTGAGTAAAATGAAATTGATGCAGCTAGTGATGCACTCAAAAGCGCATTAGTTCCTTATGCAATATGCTAAGAAGCGGAGCACTTTAACGGAATTGCAAGATATTTTATTCAGAATAATTATTATAGCGTGGGAGTATTTACCATCGTTTATGTTCTTGTGCCATTTCGTATTCAACAATATTTTTACTCCATAAATATTTTTGCTCAGTACTCAAGCAATGATGTTTATTTTTCATAGATAGGCTATTTTCTTCCGTTCCTTAGAAGATTAAGATAATTTTATCTCAATCTCAACTTGTAAAAAGGAAACAGAATGATTAAAATGTACTAGATAATGAAAGATAGATATAGTTGTCTTTGTTTCACTACAAAATACAAAAGGAACGTAAAATTTTGACAGTTCTCTTTGAAAAAGCTTGTCTAGTGTTAATTTAACATGTCTCTTTTTCTAACTAACTAACTAACCATCACGCCATTCCCCCGAAGGGGTAGGCAGAGGGGATAGAACGCCACACCACTATGTCCTGGCACACTTCTCTTGCTTCCTCCACATTCAATACATCTCCTCATGCACGCACGTCGATTATTCCGACTTCTTACATGCCCACTTTCAAGCACTTGTTTTACTTGATCATGCCATGTCTTTCTCGGCCTTCCTCGATTTCTACATCCAAGTACAGTCGCGACATATATTTTTTTAGCCGTTCTTTCATCATCCATTCGCACTACATGACCGAACCATCGTAAAAGACCTTTCTTAATTTTGTCGATAATGCTTATCTCAGCCTTGCACTCTGCTCTAATTTCGACATTTGTACACCTATCATACATAGTCTTACCACACATTCGCCTGAGAGATCGCATTTCAACTGCATTCAATCTACTTTCATCCTTCTTTTTTCCAACACCACGCTTCACTACCATACATAAGGGTTGGTACAAGAACTCCATTATGAACTGCCAATTTAGCCTCTTTTGATAAGCACTTATTAGATACCTTTTTCGATTTCAGGTATTATATTTTATACAAATGTATTACTTTGAATGCATTCATCAAATGGCCAAAAACACGACATAGCAACCAATTAAAAACACCACTGTATTTAGGCCGTGAATCTCCGAATCTAGGAACGACTTCGTGGGGTCTCATTTGTAATCACAGTCCAGATACAAATACCAATATTATTAAGTATTCATGTAGTAAAAAACAATGGTAGTTGTGACCCCTTCTAGTATCCAACATTATTTCTAACAGGGATGTTGGATTATAATACCTTAGAATCTCGTCGTTGTATTTTTCTGGGCAAGCGCTTTTACAAACTGATCTCTGGAACTATATACAATCCAAATATTTTAAAGAGATTGCGGTTTGTATGTGCCAGATAACTACCTAGAGCGAGATCTCATGCGCTATTCTATACACCCAGCAGCCGTACGAATGCAAGTTGGAATTCTCCTGTTAATAGAGCAATCCAATTGCTGAATACGGCTTCAGCGCAAAAAGTTGATATTTTAAACGCACATAATATAGACATTTGGTCGAATATCTCCATTCTGGTCGATGAGTGTCCATGTCCCGAATTTTCAGTTTTTTTTTCAATAATCCCTAAAATTTTCCAAATAGGTCACCTGTAATGTAAGTTTTTAGTCATAGAATCTTTAATAAAAAATTAAGTACTTAAATGAAACAAATAAATATAGGATAAGTAACAAGTTTAATATCCACGGTCAGGTAACAGAAGCACATACATAACCTATATTTATTTGATGTTTGGGGAGCTCTTTATACATGGTGTAACAAAACTCGATCTACAAGCGGAAAACCAGTGAATCTATGCACCTACGTCATATTTGGAGTCGATTTTGTAGTTTTTTTTTTTTATTTGACCTATAATTTTCGAGAAAATTGAGTGAGTAAAATTTTTTTTTTCGAAAAATTTTTGCAAATTGTTACAAAATTGTGTAATTTATTTAGTCAAATTAATACAATCCATAAAGAAAACAATATTTAAAAAAACGCATTTCAATACAAATTTGTGCAATTTTACTTAATCTGCCATACTTTTTTCATGCTCAGATTAAAAAGTCATATTACACATTCGACCCCAAATATGATGTAGATTCACCAGTTTTTGGGTTGTACTACGAGTTTTGTTACTCCATGTATGGAACTCTCTCAGTAATCCATTATTTGCCCGCGGTGGAAATTGTTCCGTTAGTTCTCCGATTAGATGTGTTAAAATATGGATCCTGGGGGTGCTGTTTACCACCCTCCCCCCTCTGCTGTCTTTCACCCCCCAATCTTCTTCTATCACCCCTACCGTTCGCCATTCAGGTGGGATTGCACTGCGTAAACTATACTCGCTAACTCTATTCCGAGCCGTGAGGAACGCCTTATAAGCTTTTTTTTTAGCGAAACGCAAGGAGAAAAAAATGCGAAGGTCTGTTCAGAAGGTACAGACTGTGAGAGGAAACAGATGAAATTTATTAAATTGCTTTAAATGTAGATGTAAAGAGGTACTATCAAGTTATGCAGGTTGGTAATCACTGGTTGTGTTAAGGGGAAAGCAAGAGAGAAGACGGTCCGGTCCCCTCCCTGAAAGATTGTTATTTATACCAAATTAGGGGGCTAACATTACATTAGGAGACAACACAAACAAATAATATGTATATATGTAAATATTATTGTTTGTTACTTATAAACAAATATGAAAACGAGAACATTAAAAAAAAACCGTTTTACAATTTACATCTCAACAGAGACAAAAAGTTTGCAGGGGAATATGGCTATCAAGATGTTTACAAAGCTTATGACTGAGTTTTATCTAACTCATTGGCTGAGTTTAAAGTGGCGACTTGATTTATTACAACATTCCCCATTCCGCCTAGTATTTGATATCCATATCTGCCAATTATCAGAACTTCAGCGAATATGCGTGACGCTTGAGAAAAATGTAAACCATTTTAGTTTTGGTCTAAAAGTATTTGGGCACTTCAAAATGTTGTTTAAAACCCCGTTTTATTTACTAAAACAACTTTTAGATTCTTCCTTCCACTTGGTTTGATATTGTGTAAATTCACGTCTGAACTATGATTGTTTATGTATGGCTATAAAATGGCTCCGTAGCTGCAAGTGCAAGTACACTGAAAGAGGTTATTACAGCCACCAAATAATCCTAAATAACCAACTTCACCCTTAGCCAGTCGTAGCCAAACAGATATTTATTGGAATAAATTTAAATCTATGGTACCTAGTATTGGTTCAATCTACATTCGCCCACTTCAACATGAAACGAACATTAAAGAAAGGTGGTTAATCAAACTGAAAAGTCATCTTCGGGCGTTTCCAAATAGGCGTTATAATTCGGTAAGAATCTCTTATAATAGTGAAGGATTTCTGCTAAAAATGTTTAGCATTTTTAACAATGGACGACAAAAAGAAAACACACGTGAAGTGTCACGCTATTTCGCTGTATATACGTTAATATGATGCAATATGTGTATCATGTGGCTACTTAAACCGGCCAATGGCTGGTCGTAAGCACTGTAAAAGCCTAGACACATCCATGTTCCCTTCCAAACTTTTTGTAGATATTTTTTGAGATGTCAATTGTAACAAAACAATTATCAATTTTTTGGAAAACTACTTTAATGTGAGTAGTAGAGAATATTTGTCTGATAAAGTACCGAGTTGAATAATGTGATAGGATTTTCTGAGTGAAATGTGTTTTTTTTGTCGTGATCAATCGTGATCTTATAAGAATGAAAAAATTTAAATAGCTTTGTTTAGGTGTACAGTGATTTGGTTTTTTTAAATCGTTAGGCTAAGAATAACTACGTAAATTTCTTAGTATTCTATTCGTAAAACCAGGATTTATGCATATAATTATTACAAATTACGGTTAGCATTTTTCTCTATGAAAATCGGAAAAATCCTCTATACATAAATACACATTATTTTGTAACACATATCAACCCTTGTTTTAAATAACAATATGTAATTTGTTACTAAAACAGGCATTTGGATAGTGGATTTCTGATTTCTGGTAGACCTGTTGGAACATAACACCCCCTAGTTGATGTTTGCCCCTCGTTTAATCCCCCATAGACTCATTATTTACTCGACTCCTCTTTTATTTTTCTGTAACGACGGGTTAAGGGTTAAAGTACAACGGTTCAGCGAATATATAGTTATCCATAAACGTGCCATATACTTAGTACTTACTATCTAACCCTTTATTGGGCAAAAATAGTTTTATCGACAACCTGTATAGGTATAAAGGGGCGCGAGATAAATAGAAATGAAAGCTTTACACTTAATAAGAAAAAAAACAATTAAAAAGAAAATGTTTGCGTTGCTATGATATTATACCTATTTACCACTCCTACTACTTTCTCTTATTACCTACCATAGGGGACTACACTGGTAAATCTTAGTACATATTGTCATGACATGATCAGTATTAGTAAGCATAAGTGCAAGACCAACAAGTCTGTTTATGCCATTTGTTATCATTTTCCTTTGCACATATTATGCCGCTTGGTAACTTTTTCCTTTCCACCGTCGATATGTAGGTAGGTATCTAGTAAATTTTCATCATTTCCGTGCTAATAATACATACAATTTGCAGAAATATTACCTACGTTTTAAGAGACACCTAACACAAAATGTCTCCCGAGTTCAAAATGGCCGTCACAATCACATGCTTTAATATTAGTTAGAATTGGAGTCTTCAATGTTTACTACGCCATTTGAAGGCAGATAGTAAGCGAAGTTAGTAATTAGAAGCGTCATAATAACACTCCTTTACGAATATCTCGAATATTAAATATTATTAGTATTGTCCTAATGTCCTAGCCGTACCTGTCATTAGCTAGGTACCTTCTACACCATTTTCCGAATATGAGCCAGAGACCAGTTATCAAGATAGGGAGCTTGTAAATTAATATTCTCCTCTGAGAATATATATCTGTACCTTTTGTTTCTCAAGTGATGCATTTTAGTGGTTTTTTTATGTGCCAAAATAAGATATGTTGGAAAAATGCGATAAAAAACTGTAATAAAAGTGGTCATCCTAATTGTACTCGTAGAAACGTAGGTGGGATTTAGGAGATGAGAGTGGACTGTATAAGGGATGATTGGAAGGAAACGCAGTCCCACTAACCTGCTTGTTGAGGGCGTGTTCTCGGCTCCTTCCGTGTGTAGGCTGGACGTCTATCTGGATGATGGTACCAGCACTGGCTGTTGTTGCTGGCACTACACACACAATTCCAGAGAGTTCTAAGTAATTGCACGTGGTCCGTGCAAGTCAATGTCAGAAATGCAACTCCTGTGAACTTCGGTTTTGTTCACCAATGAGTGCCACTAGGTAATACTCAGCACACCCAAAATGCAACTGCATGCAACTCGCTAGGCATGGTGCTGCGTCATGGAGAGGTATGGAGGCGGGGGAAATGTGACAATAATCGTCAGGATGGGTGATATGGGATATGACGATATATTGGTCTAAACACTAATATTACCAGAGAAGGTAAAAAACTTTGCATAAGTTATTATTATTTTGAATTGTTATTCTATTAGGTACCTACTAAGAATAATTATTTTCAATGGAATAAAGGAAAATGTAATATTGATTTATTCATAACTAACGCAATCCTTTTTTTAACAATGTCCAAATAATAAAAAAAACTAGAAATAACTCAAAACTCAACCGGTTGATATTTGTTTTTGATTTCTGTTCCACAAAATGGAACAATAACTTTTATGTTCTGAGGATGTCCTCATATAACGTTTAGGAGAACGGAAATTCTCCATTCAACTGAACCATTTCATTCTTGTTATTTCAACAAATAAAGGCACCACGCCAGAACAATCCACGTATTTCTTACAAGACCATGTTATGCAGTTTATTTTTACTATTTTTCACACAGTATTAGGTACCTACTGGGATCCCATGCTGAACAGCTGAACTGAAAGTAGCATGCGACACTTCGAAATGAAGAGTGATTTTGTACTGTAGATTAAAATCACTCGCCTTCCAAAGTGTCGCATGCGACTTTTAGTCCAGCATAGGATCCCTGGACTTTAATGGTTTCCTTTTTATCCTTATGTTAGCTCTACACTCGCGCTAAGATCCTCGCAAAGTACTTCGGAAAGTTAGCCGAAATTCGGGTAGCATGTAGAATCAAATGAAGTTATCCCTTTATGTACAGCTTTGATATTAATTTTGTGAGAGTGTTCCTAAAACCCCCACTTTTGTACTGGCCCATACTAGTCCCAAGCGTATAGGAGCCGTCAAGGACAGTCTAAAACCACTAGGAAGGTCAAAACAAACAATTAAATAGGATGAAAACATGAAAATGCTTTTATAATTAACGAAATAATTATTTAAACATAAAATCAACACTTTTAAACTAGATTATAGTAAAATGACGAAATTAAAAATTACACAAAAAATTCAAAACTTTTCTCGCCCCCGGGTGGGCTCGAACCACCAACCTTTCGGTTAACAGCCGAACGCGCTGCCCATTGCGCCACGGAGGCCGGTGCACGGAGCGACGATAATATCACATAAGAAAAATGCACAAACCACTTTATTTCTCAAATAATATTTCAAACAAGAATAAAAAATTATCAAACTAAAAAATGTTGTCCCAATTTTTTTGACTATTTTTCAAACTGAAAATTCATTGATTTCTGATCCTTTTTCAATGTTCTCCTGAAGAGTTTTAGAATATATTGAACCAAAAGCGACATCTAGGCTAAATTTAAGACATTATTCGCTTGCATTATTTACTACTGACATCTAGCGGTTAAATTTTAAGTTAGGAAAACATTCATTTTTTCCTAAAAAACTTTTTTTATTGGAATTCCAATTTAATATTTTTTGGCATTTTTTATTGGTGATAAAAACATTCGTATCATATTATTTCATTGATTTATTTCTTATTCGAAGGTAAAGACCACAAGATACTAAATAAATAATAAGTACCATGTCTCATAATGGGTACTTGCTACTTATCTACCTAGTACCTACTTGCTCAAACAAAAGCATTAAAAGCAAGATATTTTAAAGTGTTTTATTTTTATATGGATTATATTATAATAAATATTATATTCACCTTGATTCTTAATATTTCACGTTTACGTACCTACCTAAACTTAATTGCTTGTTATGGAAATTTATACATATATTATAAGTGTATTCCTGAGAGGATATTATAATATACCAACGGTTTTATTGAATACTGATATGCTTACATCAAACCATTCCCGCCTTAGGAATAAAGGAAAAGTTACATTTTGGAAAATTCAATTTTCTTAAGTGTTCAACACTCAACGTTCGGTTATTGAGACACCACGAGGTGGGTTATAACGTTATACTGCTATAACATAATAGGTATTATACTATTATGGTATGCATGTTTAATATTACCTACATATTTATAATAATTATATTGAATTACATCGTGGCTTCGTTTTAACACACAGACTTTAATATTTAAGTGTTAGACCTAAAAATCGGGGCACAGATACCTACCCAATAAGTGTCGGTAAAATTGGATTTATGATGTCAATCCTGTTGTTAAGTGCTTGATTAAAGACGTTACAATTTTTCCTAGTTTTTGCGTCTACCTACGGCACGTATTTTTCCGACCGAGAATCTTTGAATAAAATAAAGACTATCGTTAGATTTTATTGTTCGAATGTGCTATTTTTATTGTTTACGTCGTGCCTTCGTAACAGGTTACGTTACTGTGCGAGGTGTTTTCATTATTATCATGCTATACAATATACTTAAAGCGTGTTTTGGAAACTCTTCAATTTTCGTTCTGTAAATATTGTTTTATTACAAAAAGTCTTTTAAATTCAATTATGTACGGGTACCAACCTCTGGAATTTTTTATTATTACAATAAATATACGTCAATCATAAGTTGATATGAATTGCAATCAGTCTAAATGGTCTAAATCTTAGATACCTGCATAGATAGATAATAAATAACTACTACATTAAGTTAGGTCCCTTGTAAATGTTCGTCAATCTATGGTTATCACCCCCGCCAACTTAAAACAGTTATTGACTCGGGATGAATTTGCATACCGTAAATCGTAAGACGTAAGACAAACTGCCCCTATCCAAGTTAAAGTTTACCTTATAACTGAGAGCGACCATGCATCCCAAAAAGTGAAAATAATGTTGGGCGAAAAGACTGAAACTTGGCCGCCGACAGGACTATGTTGGACTATATTATTATTATAAGTATTATTAATTATATACTTCTATTCGAATCGAACCCGGAGCTTTTATGTAGTGAAGCCAGCCAGCGTCTTGACCAATACACCACGGAAGTCCCACTTTGCAGTGTGAAATGGCGACCTCCGTAGCGTAATGGCTAAGACGCTGGACTCACGATACGGAGGTTCCGGGTTCGATTCCCGGTGAGAACTCAGAAAAATCAAAATTGATTTTTCTCAAGCCTGGGTGTTTGTGACGTTGTTCTCCTCTGTAATTGGGCCTCCTGGCCTGTTGAGGTGGTTAAAAAAAATAAAAATAATAAAAATAAAAATAAATAAATTCATTAATAACGTTTAGATATTCACAGAATCATGGGCAGCCTTTCGTAGTGACGTCAGTGGAAGTGGGCGGTAGGGGGTGATATCCAGTCCAGGGTGCGACCGTTGGCTAGTCAACTTGCACCCTTAATAAGAAGGCTTTAGATCTTGGCACGATTTCAGGCTGAGACAACAGAGAGTATTCTGCTCTAGTGATAAGATATATAATACATCGTTTAAACTTACCAATGACAAAACGGATTACCATGTTTGTTCAAGCTAAGGAGTGAATGATACCTATTATACTTAATTACACTTTATACGGGACCGAAAACTGTACAGTTTCTTGTTCAGAAAACTGTACAGTCTGTCAAAAGACACACTAAATATGTCTATTTTTTAAGCGCGATCTTAAATTAATAAATTGATGTTATTATAGTGTATTTGAACACAGGAAATTGTTAATATAGCTTATAATGTAAATATGTTATTATTTGTTCTTTACGTTTTTAAAAGCATTCAATATATCTACTTAAACGTTTACATAAAGAAACACTAACTGTCGGGTCCAATAAATATATCATCCAGTTTGCGCCTTATACGGGACGGGACAGTTAGCGAACTGCACAAGATACTGTAAAAAGTGAAAAACTAATAACTGGCACTTCGCATTTTTTAATTACCTAACACACAATTTAATTTGGTTCTGCAATCAAAATCACTGAAGCTAAATGCTAAAAATTAAATATTTTTCGTATTATAAAAACGTTATTTTATTTATATTTATTATTACAATCCCATTATCGGGTTATCAAAAACTAAAAACCCCTTACAAATTGTCATTGAAGACAAAAATGACGTTAAGGAGATGTCGAGTGACCCATGACCATGAAGGTTAGGTCAGTCTTACGCTTCAGTGCCAGCCCCTTGGGACCTATAATAAAATAATATATATTATGATGTGATGCACCTTTATCATACATGATTTAAATAGTGAATATTTTTCTTAAGAACCTATAAACTTAAAGATTTTTAAAAAAACAGATCAATGAATGTTTTGGTACAGCGCCTTTGGCTTACCCTGGTCGCGTGGGCGGATCTCACAAGGGATTGCCGCCCTTCGTCAAGCTCCAGGGCGGAGGAGCCAACCCGCCACCATGTCGCGTCGCCGCCCTAAGGATTGATTCCAGATATCGCGTTAATCTCCGCCATTTCATATTATAGTCAACGTTTTAAAATAGCTACTCTTTCAACAGCTGTCACTAACATAAAATCCATACAATAAAATATAGTAATAAAATATAACGTAATAAATTTGCACCCCTCGTATGTTACTTGTTTTATTCGTATTTTCATTTACGGGTATTTTTTTACTAAAAAAAATAAGTATGTTGTTGACGCTACATAAACTTATTTTTTGAACATATGTACCTCATTTGCATTTTTTTTATAAATCGGGACAGTAGGGAAAGAAAATTAAGTTGAGTTTGAGACCCTGACTGACTGCGGATGCTCGGGAGTATGTCTCATGCATGGACATGACATACTTACTTACTCAAAAAATTATCAACCATCGAAAAAAAATAACAACAATAAAAAAAAATACAGCAACAACAAATACATACGGTTTTTTCTAGAAAATTTAATGTAATATAAAAATAAATTGTTGGGATCTATTATTTTTATGAGCTTTTCTATTTTTTTATTCAATGGCGTGGTGCCGAAAAAGTTTTGTTAGAATTTTGTTATCTGGGCCCTGTCTTAACAATAAGCTGTACAAATTTTGCAAATGACTAATGTGTATAATTTTTCCAATTTCTCGTAAGAACTTCGGACCTTCCTTTTGTGATAAAGTCCAAATTGAAACAAATGTCTTAAGTTTCAAGGTTAGCCTTATCAGAGAATCGTAAATCATATTCAGAAAATAAAATTATGCTGCCTGGCACAATTCAAGACATAGGAAAAACTGGGGGCTGGCAGCCATTTGTATAAAGTAACCTAAAATATAAAACGAATATTAGTGTTACATACACTTAATCTCTATAAATAGTTGTCAGGTTCCTGGCGTTTATTATCGGCAGCTTACGATAGAATTACAAGATGTGGACATGATTTAGAGCCCCCGCAGACTAGAGACTTTCTATCGGGCGATAGTTCAGTCGGGCTTTTAATCAGTATGAAAATGTAGGGCAGTGCGCATACTACAACGATCCGGTATCGGCTGATTGCTAAGTTTAATAGGCCTTGCGGTTGCCTTTAAACTATCCTATCGATAAACTATCGGCCGATAGCTTTATCAGTATGGCGCTCTTCCACGGGCGCACACTTGCTGATCGTTTAATCGGGCGATAGCTTTCTCCTTCGTAGTATTGCAGCAACAATATATTTTCTTGACAATATTGTTCCGACATTCATTGCGACCGCTCTCTTCAAAAGTCGTTTATTAACTGGAAAATCATTCGAGAGCAGTTGGCCGACTGTTCTCTAGTCTGCGCACTCATCACCAACCCGACTGTTTTGTTGATTCAGTGTGCGCGGCAGCCCAACCCGACTAAACTATCGCCCGATAGAAAGTCTCTAGTCTGCGGGGTACCTTAGAAAGACGAACGGGAGGTTGCCGATGTCTTAGCTCGGAGACAGTTTATAGATTCCATATAGGTATACGAAGCGGATATTAAAATAAGGATTAGATTAGCGTCTCGTTCACTCACTTGTTTATGCATATTTTTAGGCGCATGTTTTGGGTTCTGTCAAAATAAATATTCATTTAAATGTATTTGAAATCGAGGTTTTTTAAAAATAATATGGTAATCTAAGCAATGAGCAGACTTATCTGATGCAGGAGCTAACTCCTACGTCAATTAGTCCTGTTTTCCCAGGTTGTATTTGGAAATATTCTGAAAAGTTACTCCTGACGCAAAATAGCACACAAATCTATGGTGGAGCAAAGTTTGTGTGTACTACCTCCGCTGAACGCATATAGAAATAAATCGTGAATTGATAACTGAGAGAGATAGACCACTAAAGAGTGCTAAAACGCACATTACGTTTAAATTATTATGTAAGTTTATTTAGTATATGTATATAGTTAATATAAAAATTATTGTTCCAATGGATTTTGAGGAATGGCGTTGGCAAATCGTATTTTATCATCTTCGGGTGTAAAAAATAAACTGATAAAAGTTATTATTTTCCCAGGAAAATATCGGAAAACGGGGGAACGATTTTATATTCCAATTTGCGACATCATTCAATAATATGGTGAATTGGATTTTTGAATTTTCAACTCGGTGCGTTTTGTCACCCCAGGGGCAGAATGTTCTAGAAGGGGTAGGTACACGATTTGCAGATATTTTCCAAAAATGGGAAAATTTCAGGGAAATTTGCCGCTAAATATCGCTTTTTCCTGATGGATCAATTTTGGAAGATATTGGATTTCAGTAGGTAATGTGAATATCTAAATTTCAAATCATTTCCATAACCATCATTTGATTTTTCCTCATTAGATTACTAATTATATTGTTAAATTAGGTCTTGATAACATGCATGTTGATAATAAGCATGTTAGTACGGATTTAAAAAAAAAGTAATGCATATATTTACGTTCTTATGATTTTAATGATTATAACCTTTACATGGTGTGACAAAACTCGATGTACAAGCGGAAAACTAGTGAATCTACATAATATTGGGAGTCGATTTTTGTTGAATAAAATTTTTCGATTTGACGCATAGTTTTCGAGAAAATTGATTTTCAAAGTAGATTTTTTTTTTTGTATTTTTTTGCAAATTTTTATAAAATATCAAGTATTTAGTCATACTAATACTCTCCATAAATAAAACAAAATAAAAAAAACCGCGTTTTAATATGAATTTGTGCAATTTTACTTAATCTGCGGTACTAATAAAAGTTTTTATGAGAAAAAAGATTCACCAGTTTTCGGGTTGTACTACGAGTTTTGTTACACCATGTACCTATATTTCAAATCCGGGATTACTTTTTTTACTCAGAAATAACTGTGTCGTGAAAGTAGGAAACAAGTTATGAAGAAGTGGGATTCTGAAACCCTATTCCTTTTGAAAACGCTGGATATGATGATAATGATAATGGCCTGAGACCTGAAATAGTGAAATTATTTTGATAAATTCACTTAATAACTTAATTTAACAAATAATAAAGTCGACTTAATTTCATATAAACACAGATTAGCACTTTTTTTTTACATTTTTTAAAGCTTCAACAAAAAACACATAATAATCTACTTTTAATCTACATCATTATATATTTTTATAAAAGTATATTTATGATTTCTATGCATAGGATGTTATTATCGTATGCACTTATGGAAGATGGGAGGCAATACTTTATTCTGCAATATAAGCTTTTTTATTTTCTATCATTTATGTATTAGTAATGAAAACCTTAACACGGATATATATCCCAGTGAGGTATATCATTTAAGAAAAAAAATGTTTTTTATGTCAAACGTGAAATAAATGAAATAAATAAGAAAAAAGAACGGAAGGTCCTTTTTTAAATTCTGGATAACTTAAGGTGGCAGCTTAATCAAAACAAATAGTAATTAAAGCACACGTGTAATTCTAGGGAATTATGGAACCAATTTATTTTTGTTACTTCAGTTTGCTGGCACATTTTGTGTGCTCTTCTAACTTGGTTCCATGCTGTAAGTAAAGTGCGAAACTCGATTTTTTTCTAGCATCGGTACGCATCTTAAGGAATATTGATAAATAAACAATGTTTGTTGTGTTATCGTATCAGAAAACAACATTATTTCAACCTATAGTATTGTTAAAACATGCTCCAAATTCTTTTCTACTTAAAACGTTTTCAAGCTCACTTTGAAAGGCGTCCAAGTCAAACGGGCTTACAACGTAAAGTTATATTTGTATGCCGTGTGCAGTAAAAATCGCACACTAAATTGTTGATTCTTTTACTGTAAAATAATTGACTTGATCGTTACAAATTAATTTCAAGTGTAATCAATTGCGTATTTCCTATATTATGTTGATATGGCTTTACTTAAAGTGCCACTTTCCCCGTTATGTTGTGTTAAAAAATATATTATTTGTGTCTACCATTTTAACATTGTAATTTCTAAAGTTTTTTATTTCAGGTAGGTAAGCACTTACTTCAATAGCCTTTGCAGTACATATTGTAATAAGTAGGAGTAGATTCTAGTCTCGTCTCGAGTCCTCGGATGGTTCCACTTTGTCGAAGGGAACAGTATATAACCTTCAGGAATCATGCGGGCTCTTCTACAAAACAAACACCTTCATCAAAACGTCTTGAAGGATTGTTAAACCTTTACCACATTAACAATGTAACTTTGTGTCTTTACTACATTCGCTACTTTCCCTAATCCGCACTCAATGGTGCAAAGGCCAAATGTGTTCGTACATAAAGCGTAGTTAATCTTGCTATTTTTTACATGAAGACAAGAAATAAATAAATATTTCAACTTTTCAGACATCGGGAATTGAACCCGTGACCTCATGCACGCTAATCCAACATGCTACCACCACGACAAATCGTGGCTTTACTATTACTTTTTCCCCTTTTCCGCACCCAATGGTGCATAGGGCAGTGCATCGGTACATCATGTACTGTCATTTTATTACGTGAAGGTGAGATGATCAGTCATTCGCTTCAGTACCAGTCCAAGGTATCACACATGAAGTATTAATATGAAAATCACACGTGTCTTTACGGTGTGCTAATTATTTTTATCACGAATTTTCAACCGTATGGTCTAATTGTCATTTCGCACCCAGTTCCAAGCCAAAGTAGGTAATTTTGTGAACATCCAGGGCTTCCTGATTACTGAGAGCGGAATCAGCATTCCATAGCAAATTTCTTGTGAAAGTCTTTTCTTAAATCCAATGTATTTCTTATTCCCTCCTTTCGTCCTTGCGATTTTCTCCCGAGCCGCTTTATTACCATGCATTTACATACGTTAAATAAATTCACAGAGCACATACACAATTTACGTCTAACCCCGCTTTTCTGATACAAATGAGCCTTGATTTAAAGTGAATAGGATAGGAAGTAAAAGATCTCCCTGTATCACAAGCACTCGCTTTTCATTAGATAGGCTTTAGCTATTTACTTTTGGTCTCTTTTTCATCAACATAGGAAAATGGATTCGGTTCCCTCATAGGATCTGAAGAACCTGATTTTATCGCTTTTATAGAGTGACGGATTAATGTCCCTATTCTAAATAAAATTAAGTGCATAAAATTGTCCTTAGTCCACAGATCCTTAGATATTTAAAAAATATTTTCTACAATCACTACTACTACTTTCACTTATCCTTAGCGATTAGACAAAATTCTCAAAGAAGAATTGTAATACTGGGCCCCTTATACCTATTATTTTTTAAATATTTTAGCAATTTGGAGTGAATAATAGTATCCAAGGCCTTAGAGAAATCAATAAACAGACCAATACATGTTTTTCTGTTATTTAATTCATTATTTATCTGAGGAAAACTTTTGAAGAAGAATTAGTCAGTGCTTTTGCCTCATCTGGAACCCATATTGGTTGGGATCAATAATATCAAAATGATGTAGAATTTAATATTTATGAGAATATATATTTTTCATCTTTTCAACAGCAGGGTAGAATACTAAAAAGGTCTATAGTTACCTATAGGTCTCCCCCTTTGGTAAATTGGTCTAATTGCCGTCATTTTTTCTGGGGAAATTCTCCATTGCAGTATTATAGTATTTATCAATGGAGTTTACAATAGGGACCAGCATAGTTTCATATTGCCATTCGAATCCAAATCAGCAATGCTTTAGTCAGAATTTTTTATATGTTTTAATTAGGAATACGATTTGATAATTTTGCTTTCGGTAATGTGAAAACTTTGGGGATAGTCTTCAGGCTCTGGTCAGCATTTTACTACATTCGTAAGAATTCATTTGAGATACATTTTCAGAGAAACTATTAAACAAAAATCATTAGCAAAACATTTCAAACACAATTATTTTTATTATTCTACTATTTTTGTAACTTACATCGCATATTAGTTTTAGATTTATTGCCCAGAATTTTGTTACATTCCTCCATGTTTTCTTAATGTTCTTTAAAAGCAGTTTTTAAAATTCATTGTAAAAGTAATTTTAGATTTCTTAATTTTTTTGTTCAAACCGTTTACGTAATTTTTTGTATTTTTTAAAAAAAAAATTGCTAGGTGTACTTTTCCATCGCCTATATTAAGATATCCCTTGTTTTTCTCCTGTAAAAATCTCGTCATTCATCCAATGCGTTGGGTCTATTTTTATTTTTATTAGAGATTGGAACTAAGCAATCTTACTGCATCAAAAAATACAAATTTATTTAAGAAGGTTGATTTCTTGATTCTACTTGATCATTTTATTATATGAAGGTAAGATGATCAGTCTTACGCTTCAGCACCAGTCCAAGGTATCACACATGAAATATTAATACGGAAATCACACGTAAATAAATGTTTCATGTTGACCTCTACGGGAATCGAACCCGCAACCTCATACACGGTAGCCAAATGCGCTACCACTATGCCACGAGGCGGACAAATACATACACACATATTATGACACTCAATGTCTGCCTAGGATAAGAAGGGAGGTAAAAACAGGAATAAAAAAAAATTTAAGGAAGAGATAGGAAATGTTTTTACAGCCGAAATTATATTATGTATGCATGAAAAAAGTAACAAGAAGGATAAAGCAATATTTAAATCTAGGACAAAACTATGAACACTATGAAGAGTTTGTTTATCAGTTTTTTTATAAAAGTCTATGGTCGTAAAGAAAAAGTTGGCAAAAACCAAACTACACGCATCACTTTATACTTTATATTCTTCCAACGTTTCCATGTTCAAGGTTCAAAAATAGATAAAACCTACCATAAATTTCTCACTGAATCAATTAATGGAAGTACCCTTTTTGTGCTGAAAAGAGGCTGTTTTGTAGGGAAAAGGTTTAGTGAAAGCAGCTTATCACGATACGAGTACGTGAATCTTCTCCATAAATTCTAATCCGGTGTCACTGCCCGAACAGGGCTGGATCCACGATATATTTTCACCAAAGTTTGATAACGTTTTGAGTATGACCAAATAGAAACAAATCTGGAATTTTTTCCACGACGGGAATCTTAATTACAAATTATAAATTGCCTAAACATACTTTTAATTTCACTGTCAATACATAGATGTAATAGGAATCGAATAAAATTGGAACACGTAGCATAATATCATACAAAATCCAAAAATTAACTGGTGTGGATAGTCGCTATATAAGCGGAATGGGTAATGTTGCAATACGTTAAGTGGCCACTTAACCCAGCCAACGAAAGGTCATATGTCTGTAAACGCTTCTTCATCTCTGTAGAGATATAAAAAAATTAGCTTCTAAGTTTTTAGAAATAAGATTTTAACTGTTTTAAGTCTTTTTTCTTCCTTCTTTGTCGCGCCCTACCGTTTCGGCCCGGAATGATTTTAATGAAAACGAATTTTTAGTGTATATCCTTGGTAGAGGTCTTGTGGTCCCAAAAGCGTGGAATAAGATTGAATATGTATCTAGGACTTTATTGTCCAATGGGTATCTATTGAAATATACCACACTGCGTTATATTTTCAATTTCTTTGGCTGTTGACAACCATTCGTATCACATTATAATATTTATGTAAATATTTACATTATAATATTCTTATTTTTTCTTTTTTTTCATTGGAGCATGGAGAGGATTATGCTGTGCGTATAACATTAAGAGAACCGACAGAGGGTGACGAAACGGACGCAGACAACCGACGTGGTGGAGCTACTGTGCATCCGGTTGGAGTGCTATAATAACGGTCAATAGCATACAATGACGGACCTTAACCATCGCTTGCGTTTATGGTGTTTACAAGAAAACCAGAGGCCTCAATGACGGCGTCCTGGATGGGTGGGACGACATGTTGAAGTTCGTCGACAGTTTGCGGGGATGGCTGCAGGATCGGGAGGAATGGAGACGGCCAGGGAGGAGGCTATGTAACTTGCGACCTAACGCTTGGATGATGATGATGGCAATATGAAACACAGAGTGGAATCCAACCCTTGTATCTACTGTCAGGATATGGCTATATTATATGAATGCATACCATGAGCCTTAACCAGTAAAACTTGGGGGGCAATTTGGAATCCATATGCTCCACATGATATGGTCGGCAATGTATAAAAAATAATAGGTCGGTATATCAAAAATAATTTATAAATATATTAGAAAAAAAAAAAAAAAAAATATATGTGATCAATTAATTACAATACATAATATTTATTTCTACACTTGTGCTATGCTGTACTGACTAAAACTTTAATTAGTATTGGAGACCGATAAATTAATATATTTAGAAATTTTTAAAAATATGGTTGCTTCTACAGAAATTCAATTAATCTGATAAATAAACATTCCCTATATATGATTGTTGTATTAGGTATATCATTATCAGTATCAGTAATAACTTTTTAACTTTCACTAGCTTTTTAACTACTTATCACTTTTAACTTAGGTACCTACGCTTACGTAATTTACAGTGTCAAGGTTCTTCCAAAAACGTGTCAGAGTTAGTCAATGCTATAAATACATTCAGATAAATTCTTTTGGCCTTTCAGTCATATTCCTCGGTAGTATTGTGGTCAGTATCCCCGCCTGTCACGCGGGAGACCGGGGTTCGATTTCCCGCCGGGGAGGATTTTATTTTTGTTTTTTTTTAAATAGTTGATGTAATATTAAAATATTAATATATTATTACCATCGCTAATCAAGTATTTAGATTCCAAAAAATATGTGAGATATTCGTATTTGTTATTTCATCTACATAAATCTTGTCAGAATTAAATATAATTTATAATGTATTAAGTTTATTTAAAAGATTTGATATCTATGCTTTGAATACAAAGTCCCAACATTTTAATGTATGCGATCATAAAATATCAATATATCTAATTAATAATTAATATGTGATATTAATGTATAGATAAAAAAACGGTTGGTAGAAAAATGTTCGCAATATCCTGAGTACAGTAAATTATTATAGAAAGACGTCAAAATAAAGTGCCTTTGCACGGAGTTCCAGTGAGAAATTAAAAAATATCTGAATACAATAAAAACTTATGCATATCTAATCATATAAAATATTGTGTTTTCTATTAATTTAACCATCGATAGGTACCTACATTAAGATTTGTGGTATTTTTTAACTTAGATCCGCGTCGTCCTTTAAATTTTTCAATACATTTTCTTCTAATCTCAGAACAAACTAGTCGTTACATATCGGGGTGTCATTTCTGCGGTTCAATCAAAATTCGTTTAGCTTTTTCATTAATTCAGGACATCCCGGATTAATGTTTCAGTCTATTCAGACCAAGGAGACAAAGTCCTCAAATCCCCTACCTGGACCCTGGAACCTGAAGTTTGTAACCTAAACCATCGCATCTCTCACCTGTCGGGGAAACACGAAAGTAAATTAATTATCTATCTGTAAATGTAAAAGATATAAATCGATACACCATTTATCTTAGAATCTTTGCAGCTGTGGTACCTTGGGTTCCTACTCTGGAAGTTATAGAAATCCAGTAGGCTAGAAATCCAGATGGTAGCTTGCTGTTGCTTGGTATAAAGGGTTGTCGTGCCCCAGGAGCGATCTCTTGCCTTTCCTACAGCCGAAAGCACTTAAAGACCAAACACATATCGGATAGTGTTATTTCGCTGTAGCATTTTGCAAATTTTTGCATTTTTAAATCAGTAATTTCTTATTTTTATTAAGTTGGAAATATCGTATTCGCGCCAAAATAAAGTGCATTCACAAGTAAGTAATCTTTCATTTTCTCCTGCCACAAAGCTTTGGATCCTCTCTTACAGAAGCAAACGTTAATTTTAAACTCTGACAGATACCTAAGTTGCGATTGGTAGTCTTTTTGCGGTACAGGCTGGCAAGATGTCGGCCTAGTACAAAGCTGACCGCCATGTCAAATTCCCGCCAAGCGCATTTGATCCCAAGACAGCTACTTATTATGCTGTTAAAAGTCCTTCAATAGTAAAAACGTGTGTTTGGGTAGGTTGTATGACATTTCCTCTAGGTTATTTACAATTTCTTTGCCTCTAGACGTCTAGACAATACCCTCACCGTCAAAAGTAATACTCTTATATCGTGGGTATACTGGCAAAAAACGTTAACTCTAATATACCTGTGTTGAGAAATCAAGCATTTAATTTTTTTTATATTTTTTTTTATTCTATTGCATTATGAGTTGAAACTTTAATTATTTCTCATTTTTTCAAACATGTAATTAATTTTCATACTTAAAAAACTTTTATTGTTAATAGCAGTATTTCCTTTTTATTTTAGAGAAAGAAAGAAATATGATTTTAGGTTAGGTACTTCAGAAAAAAAGCGCTTTATAAGTTATCCAAAATTTGTGTTTCTGCCGATTGTAGAGCTTTAAAAACTTAACAATACTGCATCATTAAATCCAAACAGCATATTTTCGAGTTAGCGTTTTTTGCCAGTATACCCACGATATAAATCCTGATATTTTGTCACAATGTAATAATTTTTTTGTATTTAAGTGTCGCGAGTCAAATAAGGTTGAGGAAGCGTTGATGTATGAGCTAGACTAAAGCCTGCCTATGCCCGCTTGCAGGTCCTAATCGGTCACGTAGTGAGGTTTTACTTCATATTTTCTCTTTTTTCCTATTTTTCTCTTTCCCAGGTAAACCAGTAATCCTTCAAGGAGGGGTAAATGCGGCTGGTCTATACCACCGACGCGACAATGTATTGAATTCAACTGCGTAGCTGCTCGGCAGAATTGATTTATTTCATTTAAAAGTAAAATAATAAAGAAACTAAATCTACCTGAAAGTACTATTAAAATATGCACTTAAATAAAATAATCGCATTTGATTATTACTATTTTTTATTGGGTGACCCCCATCTCAATATGGGACAAACGTGAGAGGAAGCAGAGTATTGGCCGGAGATAGTCTCCTGGAGAAGTCCATATGCTCCACATAGGACGTGACGAAGCATAATATTATAGTTCATCGCTGTTGTATTGTGTCATGAAAACTGTTTCTGTTTCTGTCACTGAACATATTATTGATATTCTCTATTCTGTACATCAAAGCCAGTTTTTAGAACTAAAATGTCCGGATATGGAAACAACCCGCTATTGTTTTAGTAGGTGTGAAATATTTTTTAATTGGTGTCTCAGAGCTGTGCATGGTTTGACCTTTGTAAGAAACCCAGGGAAGAGGCAACGTACGCAGCAACCCTTTATTTACTGTCAGGATGGGCCATATACTACTATGCCGCCTATTTAACAAGTCATCAGGTTCTCGACGTTCTGAACGACTGTTTTGACAATCCGTGGGCAGTTTGCGTAAGAACTACGGGACATGAACCTGACTTGAGAGGATGCACGGAAACGTTTGATTTAGAGGCATTTTGTGGAATTCATATGCTCCGCATAGGGAACGGATGTAGATATGAAATGGATGGAAATTTTTTTTATAGTCAATAGATTTTTGAGTGAAAAAAATTCTCCAATTTTTTCTCGGGAGGTTCGGTTCTAGACGGATCACTATATCCCCTCCCCTATCTCCCCCCTCCCACAAGCTAGGGGACACGTGACGTGGCACCCATGACAATTGGCTGATCCCACACTTCACCACAAACTCGCCTCCAAGTAAGAACACTCGAGCAACAAAAAGAAACGTGAGGAGACGAGGAAACTGACGGGACTTGAGGGACCTATCTTGTACAAGGCACACAGCACATACCACACCACACATACCCCGTAACTTGCAACTGAAACCAAACTAACAAGTCAAGTTGAAATTACGCGGTTAACTTCACGCGTAATTCATTATAAGTTATTCGTATTTAATATTAATTTTTTGTTCTTCCTGTTCTTCTCTATGGCTGCGAATCGTGGCACCTAACTAGGGCCCAAGACAGCAGACTTCTGAGTTTTGAGAATAGGTGTCTTAGAAGAATTTTAGGTGTGCGGTGGTTTTGACTTTGTAAGAAACACAGAGGTGAGGCAACGGACACAGCAACCCTTGGTATCTACTGTCTCCGGCGAAGGCGTTTCGGCTGGCTAGGCCATATACTACGTATGCCTCCCGAGAGCCTTAACCATGCTTGCCTATTTTACAAGGCATCAGGTTCTCGGCGTCCCGGTCGTCCACTGTTGACAATTCGTCGGCAGTTTGCGTCAGAGCTGCGGGACGTGGACTTGACTTGGGAGGATGCGCGGGAGCTGGCGGCCGATCGCTTGGCCTGGAGGCAGTTTGTGGATTCCATATGCTCCACATAGGGAGCGGATATGGTATAATGAAAATGAAATGAAAAATATTCATTTTTACACTATTCGTCTGAGAATGAAGCGATTATTTTAAATGCTAAACATTTTTACTTTTTTATTTAACAAGTTAAGAGAGAGGTAGAAAAATCAGTTACAATGTACATTCATCAAATTCACTTGAAGAAATAGTCGTTGGCTCCGGGACTTGAACTTGGGACCATCTGATTCTGAACCTGGGACCATCTGAAGTAAGCTCTGTATATGCCTAGATAATCCACATCTGTTTTCATAGCTTCTCCGTCTTTGTTGAGATTGAAGTCCGTCATGGGTATAACCCAGTATTTGTACCTACCTACTCAGTTGCATGAATAATTTATCTTGACCCAAAGAATTAGACAAAATTTGTTTGTATTATTAACTTGTTGATTTATTATTTTTATTGAATCTCATTTAAGCTGAATCTTACCATAAGCTCTCGAAGCAAGCGCCTAATTTTTCCAGGCGTTTTAAAATTCCAATAACCGAACTGACTTGAAATGAACAAACTGTTTTTAAACTCTACTTAACTTCCGCTACATCAGATTCGTGTCGTGTTGCTTAGACGTAAACTGCCGAAAGACGTAAAAACTGTCAGCAATGGTAGTCTAGGACAAGGGAACCTGATGCCTTGCAAAAAAGGCGGTTCAAACGATTGAGAAATGCCAACAAAACTATCTTAATTTATTTGCTTGAATGTTTGCTATTAGTAAGATTAGCAGCTTATGTAAATAATTACTATTTTGCCATTTCTACAGTGTATATGGCGCCATAAAATTATGTTTTAAATATTGAAAATTTCGCCAAAAAACATTGTTGAGGGGACACCCGGTTTTGAACCGGGGACCTCTCGATCTGCAGTCGAATGCTCTACCACTGAGCTATATCCCCGTATGGAGAATAGAACAAAACACAAAATGAATAGCGATGTTTTTTATCACTCCCACACTTCAAAGGCTGACGATCCGGCGATAAAAATTAAAAGAAAATTACTCAGCTGTGTTTATCAGAATAGAAACAATAAATACTTACATACATAATTTTATTTCGCTTACTTAGCACGTTTTTTCAACAATAAGTCTACTATATTTTTGATACACATTTTTGAAAGACAATATTTTTCCGAAAAAATAAAACGTTGTTATTTATTTATATATTTCATATGCACGGTACACTGTACCCTTTACAATAATAAGAAAAATAAGATTTTCAAAGTACACAATAATATAAATATCAATAATAAACAAAAATATAACAAGAAATTACTAAAAACAAATATATAAAATACAAAAACAAAAAATTGGGATTAAAAAAAAAATTGTTAATAAATCAGTAAGTAAGAAAAAGTACATTAAATTATATGCATCGGGTTCGACAAGCAAGCAAGCAATGCACCCCTAAAACATGACAACGACATGCTGAAAAAAACTAGCTTTGTGCTATACTCATTACCTATTATATGTAGCCGGTTGAATAAATAATATTTTTGATGGTTCGAGTTTAATTTGGCAACATTAAACAATGATTGTAGCCTGGAGTTATGTTATCAGAAATAAATTTAAAATAAAACAAAAATCCCACAAAGGCACACAGAAATAAATTTAAAATAAACAATATATATATATATATAACAACATATATATATATAATATACACAATTCTCTAAACAGAGAAAAAAAAAATTAATGTTCTATTTATTAAGTTTATTAAGTTCTACATAACTAACCGTACACATATTAATTTTCAATGCACTATTTTTACTTAAACTAATGCCCGCTGTATACGGGACAGTTTCTTGTTCAGAAAACTACACAGTTTCTTGTTCAGAAAACTGTGTAGTCTGTCAAACTTCTGTCAAAAGACACGCTAAATATGTGTATTTTTGAAACGCGATTGTAAGTTATTATCGTATGTTTGCTCTCAGGAAATTGTATATTTAGCAAATAATGTAAATATGTTATTGGTTTTTTTACGTATTTAAAAGCATACAATAAACCAATGCCTACTTAAACGTTTACATAAAAAACATTAACTGTCATGTCAGCTTAAATTTGACATAAGCACGCAGTTTTTTTTAAACAGTTTTCGTTGTATACGGGACCGTTTTCAGACTGCATAGAAAACTGCGCAGAAAACTGTCCCGTATATAGCGGGCTTTACATAACAAACCAGGTTTTAACAGTGAAAGAGTAAAAGTTCTTATTTTATAAATACATTTGGTATTTGGTTATTCAAAATACATACTTATTAATTTGAAATACAAACGTTTTTATTTAACGTAGTTACCCGATATTTTCTAAAAAACAACAAAAGCTTCCAAATTCAAGAGTTTACAGAGGGCGTTCCAAAATACAATCAAAGTTGGAAATTAAGTTAAAATAGAACTATTTAAATATACATACATCCACGACACTTAAAAGACCCTTTTGCCAAGATATCTTCAAAAATAAAATTTATACCATGGACGGTCCGGCCTGCAATAAAATACACGTATAATATTATAAGTACCCACCCACCTACATGAAATATATTCCCAAACGATTGTCGTCCATTTTAAACCATTCAGTTAAATTCGATAATGAAGTCACGGTCCAATCGGAATGGGATTAAGAACTCCATAAAAACATTTAGGGGTATTGGACAAAATCCTTTATAATTCCCCTAATCAATTGGAACCACCCGTTTCCAAATTGAACCAGGGTGAACAATACGTGGCTCATTTCAAGGGATTGGATATGAGATCACTTCAGTACAATGTGTTATGTTAATAACAAAGAGTTTGCACTATAATAATAATAATGCGGAGGGAAAATAAACAAAGATATTGGACGTTAAAATTAATCAAAGGAAAATGAATATAATAATAAAATATTTTAATATCGTAAAAAATGACTGCATTAACATCAATATAATTTTTTATGTAACGCCGTCAAATTAATTACCACGGCTTTCGAAAATTCAATCGTATTGCATAGAAAAAGAGTTGATGATAACTTGGCGTCTTCGAACAAGAATTAACTAGAAGGGGCGTTTCCATCGTTTCCATACAAATTTTTATCACTTATTATCAAATTTCACCGTCTAAAGACTCCAGCACTTAGGCCAATACACGAAACGTAGATGACGTAGATTTCTAGTGATGACATAGATGCCTATTGATGACATAGATGCCTATTGAAATAAAAAAAAATATAAAAATTAAAATAAAATTCTCTGTTAAAAACGTTTTTATACCTATCACAAATAAAAAAGTTTAATTCGTAAGGGTTGGGGTCTTTAAGGGTTTGTGTCAATTTTGTTATATATTTATGAGATCGGCCAAAGACCTCGGCGGCACACCTCCATCCGATGGTCCAAATTTTCGATGACGCTGCGACATAATGGAGGTTCCGTTAATGTGCCTAATTATCTTTCTTGAAACGCATGAATAACACGGCCATTGGGAAGATTATACAAGAAAAGTCGTACCCCATCTGGGTGACGTCAGTTTTTGTAACTTAAATGATATTATTTACATGATAGCATATGTGAGTGACCTGTGACCGGTCGGCATCCATTTAATGAGGGTCCTTTATCCTTCCCAATCCTCTTCGAGAGACACTTTAGACACAAATAGTCGAGCGATAGTGGAAAGCGTTATTTCACAACATACGCAACATTGAGACTTGAAACCAAATATTTTTTATCTAATCCACACATAAATATAATCACTCTAATATCTAGCACGATTTTTATTTAGGCACATTTATCCCAAAAAAATCACGAAGTGCACGATTTTTTTTTTGGGATAAGTCTGGATAACTTTTTAAAATCTACCTCAGCAGGCTGTGACGCTTAATAACAGAGAGGAACAATACAAAAACTCAGACTTGAGAAAAGTCATCATCGTATGTTTGTAAAGGGTCCTTTATCCTCCCAATCCAATTTTACTGTGAACCTACGTGTAAAAATATCAATTTTACTGTGAACCTACATGTTAATTAGAATTAGAGCTTAGGGTAAAAACACCATTCTGTGAAGAGGTAGGTATTCATAGCAATGTATTTTTGTGTATTATGCAAAATAATTAGAGATTAATGAAATAATTAGACTATGATGAGTAAAATAATAAGACTATGACTGGCCGACTAGTCGTTGCAAATATGACGCGCGATCATGTCGGAACAGGTTTTTGTTTACTTTGCATTTTTTTCTAGTGTTGATTTTGTCTACGCACAAGCCGGCGTGTTTTTAAAATAAAAATTCAGTACCAAAGGAAGAGTACCTATTCCTAGATGGTTTTAAAAACTATAAAGCTGAATCATTAATAAAAACCAACTAACCATAACGCCATTTCTCCCGAAGGGGTAGGCAGAGAAGATAGAACGCCACACCACTCTGTCCTGGCATACTTCTCTTGCTTCCTCCACATTCATACATCTTCTCATGCACGCGCGTCGATTATTCCGACTTCTTACATGCCCACTTTCAAGCACTTGTTTTTACTTGATCATACCATGTCTTTCTCGGCCTTCCTCGACTGTGCTACATCCAGGCACAGTCGCATTATATATAATAAAATCAATCATACAGATTACGATTTCATTTCACCCTATTTTTAAGCATAGAAATACGAATAAAGTAAACAGCAGATACATCTCGTCGGTACATCTCTAAAAATAATATTTTTATTTCGGCAATAGTTTTTTGCACGCCTCTGACGTCTACCAATCCTGACACTATACATATACAATATACATACTATATTATGTTTAAACTTGAAACCTTTAAATTTGGCTTAATCGTCTTTGTATTATTTAATCCAACCCCTGATTCAATTTGTAAGGTTTTCTACAGTGGCCTTTTTGTTTTCCCTATTTTCTCTTACCAATACTCGGTCCAGTTTAATTACAATCCAATTCTCTTTGTCTGAAATACCTCGGCTGATATTTTCGTTGAATGGTTATTCAAATACACGAGCTTAGTACATTTTATCGTTGTAATAATATTGCTTCGTGTCTGTTTGCTGTAGGGCCTAAATCCCAAATAATTAGCTAGCTAGATTGTCCAAATAATTAGCTAGCAAGCGTTGGAATTAGCAGCATTATGTAATGATCATTTGGCGAATCAAATAGCTACCCGGCTAATCGATTACGTTTGCCGTGGTTTATTCATTATAGATAATTGCACAAAACAAATGTTTGAATTAAATTGTATATTTTGTTTGAAGAATTGAAAGTTGGGACAAGTGGATTTAATTATGCGCACGTGAAATATTTTTTAAACGCGATTGTAAGTTATTATCGTATTGTTGTACACATTTGTTGTATACATTTGTTGATAAAGCCAATAATGTAAATATTTTATAAGTATTCAATACAGGTATAATATCAATAATATCAATCTAAGCTTTTACATAAAAAAACACTTAATGTCAGGTCAGCCAAACGTTTTCGTTTTATACGGAAAAGTTCGAAAACTGCACAAGAAACTGTACAGTTTTCTGCGCTTAATGCACACTTTATACGGGACAGAAAACCATTTCCTGTGTGCAAACATACGATTATAACTTATGATTTCCCTTTTAAAATATAAATATTATTTAGCGTGTATTTTGCCAGACTGAACAGTTTTCTGAACTGCACAAGAAACAGTGCAGACTTCTGTCCCGTAATAGATGCGCATTAGTATAATTATTGTGCAGTTTTTCATGCGGTCCTGAAATATTTATATCATGAATTTTCACAATAATATCGATATATTGAGGCTACTGCCATCTGTGTTTAGTCATAAATATTATCATATTTCTTAAACATTATTATTATTATTATTGTAAAAATAACATGGTAAAAATATGATTCAGATACCTACCTATAATTTTATTGTAAAACAATAATCAAGAAAATTATTCATCCAATCTTGTAAATGGTTTGCGTCCCAACTAAACAACGTTTTTAATCGCACTTGTTCGCCTAATTTGCCGAACCAACCAACGACCATGTAGCGTCGTGGTTAAGAGTATGAGAGGGAAGTACATTTTCCCGGTTCGACTCCCGGAAATTCGTTTTCTGTGAAAATATTTTAAGTGTTGCCCAATGATGACTGCTCTTCACCGAAATCTATGAGTTTCTATGATTATTCGCGAGACACATGCACTACCAACTGAGGGCGTTCACTTTTTTAATTTGTTTTTTTTTATGTGGAATACATTTATGTATGAATTTTTTTGATATGGTGGTATTTAACAGTAAAGTTGACTATTTAGAATTCCAATTTATGCGTTTGGTAGTTGCAGAACGAGTATAATAAAGCTGTGTTATTGCTTATAGAAATTCTTGTTTAAAGAACAAATCGAATGACAGAATAACGATTATTTTTTACGATAAAAATCAGTTAAGTATCATTTCATGACTCTGTTATTACATGCTTTTTTAAAAATAATTTCATAAAATATCTGTAGAACTGATGAGATGGGAGCAAAAAAACATCTCCCCGGCGGGGAATCGAACCCCGGTCTCCCGCGTGACAGGCGGGATACTGACCACTATACTACCGAGGAATGTGCTAAGATTGGCAAAATTACTGTAAACAAATTTGGCCGATAAAAAGTTATAGAAGTGGTTACTGCGTCCGTTGCCACATTCCTGTGTTCCTTACAAGTTCAAATATAATTATGAATATTATAATGCTTATCAAATAAAATAAAAATTATTGTGTTTTTTCCTCCCCTTGACCGCATGCCCTGTTTCAAAAGTCACCGCACGCCACTGCTGATCCTACATACAAACATACATAGCCTACATGTCATAAATATACGTAGGTTCATAGATAATACATACCAAAAAATATTTGGCTATTTTGCAATAGATTCGTATAGTATTTAATGCGGTTTTTAGATTAACCTTTACAGTTTCACGAATTGGTTATTCCGGTCATATGGTATGTTATATTTATGCAATAAAATCCGATATCTCTATAGAATTGGTCATTCGGTCATTATAAAATACTGGCGGTCCGCCATGACACCAACAAACCTTTTAAATGTAAAACCAGAAACCAGTCCAAATTATGTAATTATCTCATTTACCCCCAAATTGTACAATACTAGATCGAACAAGATAGTTTATCCAAAATATCTGTGGCGTGGGATTAAATTTATTGCTCTGCAGCGAAAGGGCGTAGAATGTAGTTATTTTCTGTTTTAAGTTTTGCAAATCCCGCGTAAAATAAATTTGTGCGGTGGTCTAGCGGCCATGCGCCATTGGTGCGCCAGCGGTCTGCCTAGGAACGACAGCAATTCCTAAATTGGCGGTTTTCCTGGTCAAGAGATACTCACTGCCTCTGAATATTGACAGCTCAAAAGGCAATAAATCTGTCAATATGTACGTACAAAAATAGCTACATACGTTGTGCATTACTCGAGAGCTGCGCTACGTTATTTTGTAAATGTCACTCAAAAGAAAAGAAGAAAAGTGGACTTTCATACCTACTGGAGTAGGTACTCAAATCATTACATGTTTTTATGTCTAGTGACAGCGGCAGTGACACGATCAAATTTTGGTACACGGGTAGGTGCTGAAATTTCAGGAAATAAGTCAAATTCAGGAATTAAGCCTTTTAAAAAAAAAATATTGCATATTCCACGAAACCACGAGTAATCGCAGCACCTAGTTTTAAAAATGTGTTTCAATTTCTCAGCCTTGCATTCGGCTATATAGGCATCCATAAATTATGTAGGTAGTAGGTACCTACTCACCCACACATTTTTTATACGAAGAAAAAGAAAGTATATAGTTTTATGTTCAAATATGAGTACGTAAACATCATAAGTTGATTCTAAAACTTGTTTTATAATAATTCTTATAGAAAAAAGTATAATACATGACATGTAACGGGAATAAATGGTGAAATCAATAAACCTACATAAATAGACAAATATTTTGAAATGGCTTGCGTGCCAAAAACACGTACCTAACCTTATACATATATAAATATATTACAGATTATAATAACCTGCCAAACCTACGATGAAATAGGCCTGCCAAACTGATACAAAATGATACACTGCCATTGTTGTAGGTATATTATAGAACATTTTGAATTGACTGTAAGTTGTTACACATGTTTTGTAGAAATTTTCTTTGTGTAGATAGTAAATACATGTTGTGTAGCTTCGTAAATAATGTTTCACGGCAGATAATCCATGAGCCTATTTTTTAGCGTTTCTTTAGCTGCCGGCTCCGGTGGAGCTTTTGTTGTATGAATGCCCATTATTTGAGTACAATCGATTCACTGCATGAATAGCGAACTATCGTTCATCGGGTTTTGTGCTAAAGTAATGAACAGGAGTAGATAGTAGATAAATCCCTGGAATAACCACACCCCGTGGAAACAATGCTACTTTCCTGTCGCCGACGTAACGGAGAGCCATCGTGGACTGGAGAAAAAATTGTCGTTAATCCATGAAAAACATCCATTTTTATTTATTTAATTGACATAACAGAAAAAAAAAATGGAACAATTTATAGGTATTTTCCATTTCCCGACTTACTAGATAATATACATCCGTGTTAAGTCGGGACATTAAGTCGATAATTTTACAAAGTGCAACAAAGGCAGAAAAATCGTTGGTGTTAGTTATAACTAAATTTAACATTAATTGAATTTTTAATATTTTGGTAAAGTTCATCATACGAATAACGATTTTTAAAACGTTACTAAGGAACAAATATAAAAAAAGGCATTTTGAATCATAAATTAATGGTTTTGGCATCTTATAAATTAATGGTTTTTGTGATGAACACTTTCGAATAACATTCAAACAGGCGCGCCTAGGCGGTATCTTAATTTTATTGATATCGTGATGGTGTACTGCGCTAAATTTTATACGAGGAGTCCACCTAAATAAAGCACTCATAGTGGGGAGCAGATCCCCTAGATTCTAGATTACACATTCATCGTAGTAAACATAAAAAAGGTAAATTCTTGGCTAAGGTTAAATCCTCAGAACACCACTGGTAACATTGATTCCCATTCTCATGCAGTATTTTTAGTGCTTATAATAAATATGTAAATGGGACATTGGTGACGCACAATTTTTTTAAATCTGTCGTACGGCAGAATTTCCAAGTAATGGCACGTGCGCGAAGGCTCCGATACACACTCTCCATCATTTGAAAATAATGGGAAAATAGTGGACACAACCAATTTCCACGGTTGGCTGGCTGGGAGGGTCACTCGGCCGATAGGGGTTAAAGTTCCACAAAACCCACCCGGCGCGATACATATCTATAACAACAGCGGGTAGGGGATCGCGTTAAAAGATTATGATCCTTATGAACTACTGAAGGTATTTTATCTTGAATTTTTTTGTATAACGATATATGTTTTCCTTCACTTGGTGAACCAATGCAGTGCCCTATTCACCATTGGGTGTAGATAAGTGAGAGAATTAGTAGTAGTAGTAGTAGTAGGTGTATATTTTTTCGGTGAGGCCGGCAATGTGTGTAGAGGAAGCAAAGGAAGTGTGCCAGGACAGAGTGGTTTGGCGTTCTATCCTTTCTGCCTACCCCTTCGGATAAATGGCTTGGCGGTTAAATAGTTAGTTACCTTTGGTTTTTAGTTAATTTTATACTCTTTCTTAGTCCGACACATCGACACAAAAAACATTTGAGGGCAAAAAAAAAATCATACTACGAATTTTTTTGCAGCTGAAAAATAAGCCTCAGGATATTTATTTATTTTTAAAGTATTTTTTAGGCAATTTATTTCAAAATGAAGACCAACATGTATCATCAATCGCAAATTATTACGTAAAATAATAATAATGAATACGTTATAAATAAATGTAATTATTTGTAGGCACTGCATTGGTATACCAAGTGCAGTGAATCTTGATCATTTGTTACATGAAGAAGAATGATCAGATGATACATATTATATATATACCCATATATATATATATATATATATATATATATACTATATTATGTACATTATATATTTTATAGTACATTATTATTGTAAATCGTACACAACTTACTGTTACCCGGCGCGGCGAGTCTTTTCTAATGTAAGATAAGTTTTTCTGATTAGGTTATACAATAAAACATGGTCTACTACAAGATAGGGAAGGTATTTAATTAGTACCTACCTAACCAAACTCGGAAAATAATAACAAAGCCGTAAAACTAAAACAGTTATTTCACAAAATTACCCCGTTTTTTGTAACTTGTATTAACAGACACAACTTCTAATTCTCGCTCCCAACGAAGGAAGATCATTAATATGAAAAGTTAAGGCTAATGGCTTAGCTTAGTGGGAGGGAAATAATTAAGATAAAGAAAATGAAAAAATTAAGCGAATGCAGTGCTTAAAAGTTAACAGTAAAACTGGTTCATTAACAGGAGAATAAGCAGTAATAATAATAGTCATTTATCATTTATGTCATCTACCTACGTACGTAATTCCAACAACGGAAATTTTCACTTTAAATTAACAACATTATCGCCTGTAGCTCAATCACAGTTGACCGATCACAATAAACATTCGTTCATACCACGTTCGCCGAGCCGATCATTGCCGAAGCAACGCTCGGGAATGCTCGGCACGCGATATCGCGGCCAGACGTCAAACGTCAAATCAACGCGCATGTCGGATTGTTTATTATGTCGACTGCTTTTCTCTATATTTGGCTTGCTGAACGCCGGCTAAATGCAATACGGCACTCGAGAAAGATTGAATGAAGATATGTGCGAAAAATATATATCTCGGGAAAGGTCTCGCGACTTGATGCTCGACTTGACTCGTTTAATAATCCCGATCGATAACTTTTAACGCGTGTTCCATTGTGATCGCGAAAACGTTAAACATCCATGGATAAGAAATCGTTATCACGTCGCTTATTACCGAGTCGATAGTGATCTGTGATCGAGCAACTGGTTTAATTTTAAAGACTATTTCAGAAAATAATCGGCCAGCGCCAGCGATAAAAAAATTAATAAGCCAATACGTATACAAATTTTATTGTAATCCTCAGATTTGAGATTAGTTCAAACTTTAAAGTCTCAAAGACTAGCTTCAAACACTCACGACTACTTCTACTCTCCCTTATCCGCACCCAATGGTAAATAGCATTATAGCAATTAATAGGTGAGGCATCGGTACTCCAAGTGCAGTGATTCTTGATAATTTGTTATGTGAAGGCAAGATGTTTGTTAAAGGCTGATCATCTTCACGTTTCAGCGACAGTCCAAGGTATCACAAATGAAATATTTTTGTGAAAATCACATTCAAATAAATATTTGATATTGACAAACATCGAGAATCGAACCCGCGACCTCATGCTTGACAGCTCAAGGCGCTACCGCTTCACCATGAGGCGGACTCTCATCAAATCAAATAAAAATTTGAAATCCTGAATTTAAAAATAAGTATAAAATATTTTCCCAATGACAATAATGACATCAAAAATATATTTGATTTAGGGAAGTAATAGGACCTGATTTTTCTTGTAGGTATCTATAAAGAAAATTTTTAGGAGAGACCTCACAAGACAAGTGTCAGTGCGTTAATAAATTTTACAAATTATACTAAAAAAAACACTTTTTTAATTTGTTTTGATTTTTTTATTAGCTATTGTTTTAGAAATTGCGTGCGTTATTGCAAACTTCACAACAAAAAATAATGCAGATAAAACGGAAAAATAAAATGCTGCGACATCTAGTGCCATCTGTCGGATGAATCCAAGATCTTGCCCAGGTGAGCGGAGACTCGATCCAGTCCCGTGACGTATGGCGTATTCTACCCAAAATATAGCACGCTCTAGCGGCGACTGCGGTTGGTCACGGAAAGAGCGGGAAAGTGCTCCACAGCGTCTCCTGAAACTGAAAAAATTAGATCCAGTTATTATTAAATCTAGCTAAAATACAATTTTCGTATATTTAATACATACATCATATTATTTACTTTTTACAATATGTGATATAATCTACTAAATGACCATCATTATTTGTGCTCCACAAAATAATAAGCTAAAAAATAATAAAATAATAAAATAGTAAGCTCCTTACGTCTGAAAGAGATAAGATAAACCGTAATTTTTTTTTCTCTCTTAAATCTTAAAAATAACACACCTTGTAAAAATCACGCTAAAAATATCAACAGTGTAAATTTGATCAAACATTTACAATGTTGTTGATCTTTTTACATTATCAGTCTTAGAAGGCTAATTTTGCAAGGCCAAAGATAAAGTAAGTCATATATTTTATGTACACACTATGTCAGGAGCATAAAATGGAATATTATCAAGCATTTATAGTGCATAAGATCTGTCATTGGTGGAGTTAAGCGATCGTTTAAGATATGTATCGTTTACAATTAGCTATAGGTACCTACATTCTATGTAAACATCCACGTTTATGTCCAGTTTTTTTATCAACCAACAGATTGTCCTTGTCCGATAGTGTTGTATTGCCCGATTCCTCGCTCTTCTGTCTTACCATTGTTTTGTTTCTGTTCAGTTATAAAATAAGTATATTATAAGTACGAGTATGTCGCTTACCTTGGATCGTGGAGCAGCATGTCCAGTTTTTTAGCTATCAAGTCAGCCGTCAGATTATCCTTGTCCAGTTGTATTGCAACTCCTCGTTCCTCGGCCTTGGCAGCGTTGTGTTTCTGGTCTATGATGAAGGGTAGTAGCAGTTGAGGAACTCCGTACCAAGACGCTTCGTGGATACTCAGAGCTCCACCGTGGCCAATGAACACCTTCACCAATGGACTGGCTGGAAACGAAGTAAAAATCAAATATGACATAGGTACCATGATTTCAATTTTACCAGATCGTATTAATGCAGCTTCTGAAAAATATCATACTATGATGCATAAAACTCTCGTTTTATAGTACATACCCTATACACCGAAATATGTATTTAATGTATATTTGAGGCATATAACAACAAAGGCGGAAGTGTCCACTTTCTTCGATAGTTGGCAATCACGAAAAAACGTTTGTTTAGTTTTTCTATTCTGGCGTTTTTTGTATTAGACACTGCCGTTTTTGTATTAGACACTGCCGTTTTTGTTTCAACAACAAAACTTTAAATCTAAATTTTTAAAAGGATTAATGCCTTTTTTTTGACAAACAAATATTCTATGGAGAAAATACATAACTTTCCAAACAAAACTGCACTTATTTTTTTAACTCATTTTCGACTGCAGGTGGACACTTCCACCTTTTTTTCTAATGCCTCATTTATTCAAATTTCTATTGTCCAAATAAATCTTACCCAAGATGTCGTTTTGGGACATCCATTTTCTTATCAGAACATTCGTGGGCAGCGGTAGTTTCATTTGCGCAGGGTCATATTTCCATACAAATCTGTAGTTGGGGAAGCGGGAGAAAGCCTCCAGGAAATACTTCACTTGTAGCACTGTGAACTGTTCCGACTTTATATTCGTCCCGAGAGCAAAGTAAATAACTCCTTTCTCCGATTTGGACATAAAATCATTTAGCTCCTGGAAAAAATATAAGTTAGCTAAGAAAGAGTGGTAACTTAATAATAAAAAAAATGGTTTAAAATAATTGCTAATTGCGAAATTGAAAATATAAAAAAACAGTACAAATTAATCTTAAAACCATTGTGAAAAAATGGTGATGATTTAAATATAATAATCTTAACTAAAATAGAAGGCTTTCGATAATGTATTTTTAATTTTTATTTTAATCATCTTTTCTCTATATTTATTTTATTTCCAATTGTCAGTTATTGTTCTATAATAAAATAAAACAACAAAGTAAAGGGTATCCTGGAATTATACGCGATACCTATAATAAAAATACATAAAATATTTACTCACTGCATCAAGATCTTTTGGTTTTAATATCTGCATCCCGCCAACGGGTATCACAGTTTGAAATAGAGGCTGCATCGTATCAGCTGGAGCCAAGTTGACAAGAACGAACGAGGAAGATCTGGAAATGGCACCTACGTCCAAACTATCGTTACCAAAATATCTCCTAGCCATTTCATTCTCCCTGGGAAACATGTAGAACTCACGAACCATGTTATCGTAAAGGTAAATAAACACATTAAACACTCGAAAAAAGAAACTCATCGAATATCCAACTCGTAAATGGTTGGCTGGAATTATTGCGGGGTATTGAGGGTTACCAGAAACTCCAGATATTCCAACAGGACATGTGCTGGCAGAGACGCCGACAACAGGAGGATTACCAAATCTTGGAACAAATCCTAACAAGCACTGAGATGCCGCAAAATCGTGGATCACAACATCAAACTTAAAATTTTCTGGGTATCTCATAAGTCTCTCCACGCCTTTGCTGCTAAAAGCAGGTATACAAGAATCTGATCTGAATATCGCCAAATCAATTATGTCGTTTACTGCATTGTTTGTATCCATTTTGGTTAAGTTTTTCTTTTTGCTGTAGTAAAACTCGTAAATGTTTTCCATGTGAATGTGAGTGACATTCAATATGTGATTCTCTTCGTGGTCGACACTCAACGTAGTTATATTGTGTCCCCTTGATGCCAAAGCTTTCAAAAGGACTCCGGTCCAAATCTGGTGACTCGGAGATGCCAGTCCAGATATCCATAATATATTCGAAGATTTCACTGATTCGATATAAAATAAAAAATAAACACACAAAAGTAGACCATCGCGTTTCTTCATTTTGCCGTCCAGTCTTTAAAACTTATATTTCATCATGAACAATGTACTTCCTTATTTATAAAACTGACTTGCCTAAAAGTTATCACTGATTGTTGCAACTAACAAATCATCAAAAAAATTATTCAGTCAACTATGAATTTTTTTACGTGATTCGAATGAAGCGACTAATCAAATTGAACTTCTGCAGAAGAAAAATATACTTTGGAATGAAACAACCTTTGATAAAAATATGCTTAGGTATACACACAATTTAAAACTGGCTTCTATCTGTACTTAAATTTTATAGCATTTGTGTAGAATAAATTATTTTAATGTGTTTACACGAGTGTCAAGAAGAAGAAGATTGTTACTACGAGATTGTTTACTTTTCTGTAAAATTTTATAACACTTCTTTAGTTATTATCAGAGGTCTAAGATACGAGTTTTTAAAATTGATAAAAAGGTCAGTAACCAAACTATTGAGTAGATATAAGCTGCAGTAGTTAACATTATATTTTTAATATTCTTAAAGTGCACCATCGATAGTTTAGGAAGTAAAATTTATTTCGATTAGTGAAAAAAATATATTGTTTTGACTTTTGACACACACACGATCAGAAGAACAACTTTCGATTTATCCATGTTAATTTTAGTATATTCACCTAATTAATATTCAATTTTAAATATATAACTAATTAAAGTGGAATTCCACCAAGTAATGTCAATAAAAAATATAAATCAAATTAATTAATATTCATTTTCTCAGTAACAGCACAAAATACGCATCATATAAACACGTCTAAATGGCAGTTTATTTATTTTTTCATTAGAGTAGGTATATATTAATTTTATTACTGAAATTGCGATGCCTATGGAGTTCGAGTTTACCTCAAACCTACGTTTTTGTTTATCAACTGGTTGGAAGATATTGCTTAAAAGCAATACGCCCGCCTTTGTACATGCTATGTAAATGTACATGAAGCTTTAAATAAATAAATATGAAATGTTATAATAACAAAAAACAAAATCAATAACTATGCACTCGGATTTAGTGCATTTTTTTTCACAAATCTAGCACTTCCTAAAACAGTAGCCAATATCTATAATATATTATCTTTAATCTATCGTCCAATTTAACTAAATTTTGTATTCAATTATACGCAGTTCCAATATGGGATAGTTATTAAACCGCTTTTACAAATTCGTAATTTCCAAAATCACTGGACCGGAGTTTAATGCGTCCGGGAATCAACCACAGTGGCTGTAGAACAATAACATATAATAGTACGTTTAAGGTTTGTAATGACTAAAAAAAAATATGCTTCCCATGAATAACTTCAAAATAAATTAACTTTTCGGTTTGGAAATACTTAACGAAAATATTGATTGCAGAAATCAACATAGAATTTTTAATCAGTTAACAACTGGTAGCCCACTAATGGTGTCAAATTCACTATGAAACGTCATGATTTATGACCAAACAAATTATTTAAATTAACTTAAAATGTTTAATTAGAGAGCCAAACACACAAATTACGAATTTTCAGACAGCATTATTGTCACTAAATTAGTACGAAAACACCTCGAAAATGCAACTAATTTTAGGTGTCAAAATAGTTTTACAATGTTGCAACACATCATGTCATTAAAAATTCATTTATCAAACCAATGACAATTTGTCAAACTTTTGAACGTAAGACCACGTTTAGATAAGAAATATGAAGGCTCATTGATTAAATAAACTCAATAAATCATCTTTTAAAAAATTAACACAAAGTTGGATACAGTGTAAAGGTAGAATCATTTTTACTATAAATACCATAACTATAACATAATCTACGTCATTTTTTATTTTTTATATTTTAATTATTTCCCCTCTTCTTCTTCCGGTATAAAGATACCAATATCTTGTATTCTTTTTTTAACTATCTTGTTTACATTATCTGTTATTTTTCCATTTTTACATGACATTATTTTTCTCTTTTGCCACGTGCACACGGTTTGACTTTCACAGTAAACCCACAAATAGGCTATGCCTTGGTGGGATTTTTGTTTATATTTTTTTAATGTATATGTGGTTTTAATGTGTATATCTATGTAAACAAAAAAAAACTCTTTTGAAAATATTTTTTTTTTTAAATAATAATAATAAATGCGCCTACATATTTTTACCCATCTGAACGAGGCCTAATTTCTAAAAGTAGCTAAACCTGATAAAGCCCATCACAGACGTGGCTATATAATATATAAACTCGAAAATTTGTATAGAAAATATATCTTGCTGTGCCTTGCTATGATTCATATTTTAATGTATTATATATTATTTATAGCTACGTCTGTGACGGGCTTAGTACTTGTCAAAAAAATCTCGAATTTACACTAAGCAATGTTTTATTACCAATATGGCTATATTTTGGAATATTGCGTATCGGAAAACCGCTTTCGCTCCTAAAGATTTGGGCCATTCCGTGTCTGCTCCATTTGAGGGCGAAGAACGAAAGTTAAACCCTGGCAAGGAACGTTACGATAAGGAAATGGACGACCCGAAGCGGTATCTCGGGTGAGAAGTAGAAATTTATGTTAATTTGTGATAATATATCGTTCCCTAGTGATGTACTCATTTTTATGTCATGTCTTCAACCCAGACTCGAGTTCCAATAGCGTGATATGTTCAGTGCCTATAGGTAGGTACTTACGTATCTAACACACGTGACGTGAAATTCACAAATTCGCCGAGCATTCATCGGCATCCTAAGGAATAGATTGGTATTGTGAATGAAATCTACCTAGGTATACTCAACGGAGACGAGAAGTTTGGCAGGGAATTTGGAGATCTAGACGTTTACCTACAAGTTTGTCTACCTACGTTTATCTACACACCCTCAAAATGTTGTTTATTGAAATCAATTATAAAGCCGAAAGATGAAAAATACAGAAAAATGCGCCATACGTTCCGTGTTATTCACGCAAAATGCAGAACAATTCGCAAAAAAAGTGGGCTAGAATCTAGCCCTAGCATCTACTCATCTAGCCGCTAGATGATTTCTTTCGCAATAGGTAGGTATTATACTAACCCATTTCCACAGATTTATTATTATATACTAGTAAATACCCATTCCTTACGATGAGTGTTCTGCGAATTTTGTCAATTTCAAGCATATATATCAAGGTATAAACTGTTATTTCGGATTTTGCGCCAAAAACGAAGCACACCTACTCATGATTAAAATATTTTTCCCGTGATTCCTGTAGAAATTTGATATTTATTTTAAATTATTTTTGAGATTCGACAGACAACAAATTGAACACTGAGCGTATTTCATTACGATTTTTATTGAATTGTTTATAATATCGTCGATAAAAACAAAAATTATGATTATGCTGATAATTGGATTTCTTGTAGAAATTTTCTACCAACTGCTCGTATGTTCATTGGGGTATTTTTTTATGTGTCTTCAGTGTCTATGATACTGATGAAGACATACCTACTTGCATTCAATTATAAGTCCAGTCTGTGGGGGTCTATGGGGCCTTTGTTGTACCTACAAAAGGTGGATAGTGAACGGTTTTCACATATTATATAGTATGTTGTTTGGGCTTAGGTACCTAATAAAAATCTAAGTATTCGACCTTGGGGAGCGGACGTGCGAGCCGCTATCTTGAATTGAATGTGTAATTATTATTTTTTTAATTAATTAAATATCATTACGTCAAACCCGTTTTTATAGCGGGTTTGACGTATTGATATTTACGTTTTCTTCCGTCGTAACTTTTTACCTACAAAAGTTTTTTTTTTTAAAGTAATAGTAGGTACCTAACAAGAAGGTAAAAAACATGAAACCCTGAAACCATGATTAATTTTTTTACTAAATTAAATTAGTTATCTTGACTCTTTGAAACGTCTAAGCGTATTAAGTCTATTAAAAACCATGTAAAAGCGTAAGGGATTATGAAAAACGAAATCAAAAATAATATTTTATTTAAAAGCGTAAAAAAATTTTACGAAAAATAGTTTTCTTCTGCATCTATGGTTTTATCGTGAAACTTCTTGTATTAAAAAAACAAAATGTTTTTGGTCTTGACCGCTAGGTGGATGTGTACATGTGTGTACGTTAACTGTTTGACAAGTTGTCAAAATTAAAAATACCTACACACTACTTAGGTAGTAGGGTAGTAGGTATACAAATAATAATCTCGCGTATGCCACAAATCACCACAAATCCATAATGTTGTGCGATTTTATAAGTGTTCATTGTAAATATTTTATCAAGGAGTGTAGAATTATTGTTTTAGGTAACGATTAAAATATTCATGTGTTTTGTGTAAAAAAATATGACTGCTTTTCATGGTCATCAAGGACAGTTGAAACGTCAACAGGTTAGGTTTTTCAATGAATTTTAATGACACTGTATAGCCGGGAACCATTTGAAGTTTTTCTTAAATATAGTTATAAAATTTATTAATTAACACTGGAGACATGAAAGGACCGGTAGTACGAGTATAACCAATTTCAAACATCCACAGGATATCAGTGTTTTTAGTTAATAATCATGTCAAAATGTGATTCACAAAGCAGTTTTCCACATCAATCGAATACAATAAGAAGTGCCGTTGTTGAATTTTACTATCTACAGACAATCCATTATGCAGAAGCATAATATCACCAGTGATCCTGAATTTGCTTCAATATAAACCGAATGAAGAAGTTTCGGGTGTGCTCATTTCTTTTAGCCATAAAACAACAGCTCACAATGACTTCCACCGATGCTAGTCCATCGCAAGCGGCAGAAACGGCCATCTACTGGAAAAAAGTTTTCAGCGCTCTGTTCTATGGAGTAGCATCTTTGCTAATAACTATTATTAACAAATCTGTGCTTACAAATTACCAATTTCCCTCCTATCAGTTCTTAGGTTTGGGACAAATGGTTGCAACTATTATCGTCCTCGCTTTGGCAAAATGTATCGGTGTTGTAAAATATCCTCCATTGGAGAAAAACACATTTAGAAGAATTTGGCCATTACCAATTATTTACCTAGGAAACATGGCGTCTGGCCTGGGAGGTACGAAAGAATTAAGTCTGCCTATGTTCACTGCACTTCGAAGGTTTAGCATATTAATGACCATGATAGCTGAGAGGGTTATTCTCGGAGTAAAAGCAACAGTGCCTGTTCAGTTAAGTGTATTCTCTATGGTTCTAGGAACGTTAATAGCAACGTTAGACGATGTGACATTTTCCTTATCCGGTTACACCTTAGTGTTATTAAATGACTTTTTCACCGCCTCTAGTGGTGTGTGTATGAAGAAGAAACTTGATGCCAAAGATTTGGGAGCGAACGGTTTGCTATACTACAATTGTTTGTTCATGTTCATTCCTGCAGTGTTAATAGCGTGGCAGTCGGGAGACTTGGCCATGTCATACGCTTACAATGGATGGACAAACCCCATGTTTCTTTTCCAGTTCCTTCTCTCGTGTATTATGGGATTCATTCTCTCATATTCTATAATGTTGTGTACTAACTTTAATGGTGCTTTGACTACGACCATAATAGGTTGCTTAAAAAAACATTTCAGTTACATATTTAGGAATGATTGTTGGAGGCGATTATGTGTTTACCTGGATTAATTTTATCGGTTTGAATATCAGCGTTATAGGAAGTGTATTCTATACTATTGTTACATTTAGAAAGAAACAAAGTACAACAGTTGGTCCTGCTCAGGAACCTCTTTTATCCAAGGTAGAAATTATTTGATGGTCTTTTCAAAAACTGCTTTTCATTTCTCATTAAAATTATTTTTTCATAGAAATTTGATCTAGCCACTAAGTACACATTTAAAGTGCCCATATTTTTATAAATATTGTTTACTACAGCTTTTATAGTGAAATTTCTATCATTTAGTACATGTATTTTCATTTGAAATACTTAGGTAGATACGTCATCGTATTTATTAAAATACTAAAGTCACTAATAGTGCGACTACCTGCATAGTTACTTTCTATAATACAACACATCTTGGAATCATGAATATTAGTATTAATTTGATTGAAAAGAAAGTCGCTTGGATTAATGCTTTGATTCAGAGTTAAGGTTTGATGATGTATAGGGTATAGGTAATAGAAATAAGAAAAATATAAGCTCAGACACTTTGTTTCATTGATTTTATATGACACTGCTCTTTAACAGGATATGGCTTCCTTTTTAAAGAATTTTTATATTAATAAGCGTTATAATAAGCGCATAATTTTAATTAAAGTGTATAATTAAGAGATTTGTTTTTTAAAATATAAATGTATTTTAATACGTTGCCATTGAATTCTTATCGAATTGAATATCTATAATATATTATTAATTATCTACAACATAAATCCAATTTTATATCAGTTTCACAGGAATCTGATATAATCTAAAATGTGTTAATGGAATGGTTTAGTGACAAATATCATTCTGAAATTAAATTAACATAAAAGGTTGAACTGTAACGCTATTCCATTTATTTTACACCCGTGAAATTTTAAATACATGTTGTAGATAAGTATACAAAATAATATTAATGTTTTTGCTAGGTGGAAAATATGTGTTTACCAATTTTTGTATCATTTTATTAGCTTTAGCCTCATTTTGTGAGTCATTTCAGTTTCATTGCTTTGTATTTGATATTCTGTAGAACCTAATTTTTATGTTTTTCAAGTTGAGCTCAAATTTTAAAAACACTATTCTCAACTTTAGTAAGGTGTTTTTTTTAAAATTGATAATCCTAGATATAGTGATTTTAAAACAAACCATTTAAAATGAGACTATTATACTTTACAGGAAGCCAGAACTGTTGAAGTTTGTCATATTTTATATTTTTGATAAGAAAAGACAAACTTGTCTTAACCCCTAAATAATACATTTCATGATAACTCTTTCTAAAGTTTATTTATTTTTTTTAAAAAACTAATCTCATAGCTAGCTAGATAGATATTTGGGTTAATTTAAATTGAATTATGGTCTAGATTTTTATATGAGAATCATTGCACACTGTACACTGTTAATATTTCTAGAAAATACTTTCATTTTTATGCTTAGCCGAACTTTTCTTTATACGTTCCTACTTTGATTATTACCCCTCTTACATTTTTATCAGGAAACTTTGTAATACAAGAAAGTTTAATAAAAACTGTGTTTGCTTTTCATAATATAAAATAGCTTATAGTGCTTCAAATTCTTGAAAATATTATAAATATTATTCTGAAACAGATTTAAGGAAGGTGAATTCCATGGTAACTGATGCAACATTTGGAAGAAAAACATTTCTTTTTAACTAAATTATAAATAAGTAAAATGGCTTATGAGGTAGTTTTAAAAAAATATTTTACAGAGGCAAACTGGCATATAAATTAATGTGTAGTGAATTAAAATTGCGAGGTTTCACTGCTGATGCAAAAAAAAAAAAAGAAGTTGTAGTAACTGATGCAACATGAAATGGACATACTTATTGAGAATGTATATGCAGACTGAAAAATCTGTGAGTTATGAACTTTCTACATTGAAATTTTTATGTCAATGGTAAAAAATAGTATATACATTTAAAAAAATCATATTTCACTATTCATTTCTATTGTTTTAATTACCTATATACACAAAAAATAAACATAACTGACGCAACACAAATATCGAAAACAAAAGTAGGTTCACAGAAGCTATTCAACTGATGGTGGCCATCTTGCTTCTTCTAATGCAGTTTTCTCTCACCAGGGGGCAGGAATGTCCATAAAGTTGAGTTGATAAACAACTTCAATATCCCAACAAACATAACAAGATAATTTTATTAAAAATAATAATTTTATCTTTTTCCTGGTTTTGTCCACTTTTACATGGAATTCACCGGAAGGAGGTTGACTTCGTCCTAGTGTTTTATTCTTCTCTCATTCTTCTTTCGTCACATTCGCTCCTATGTGGACCTCACACTAGATCCGTCCAGGAGACCCTATCGCTGGCCAACTCTCGCCTCCTCCCTCCCTAGTGTTTAAACTTGGTTTCATAATATCCAAATTGGATGTTAATTTGTGGAATAACCACCAATAATCTTGCAAAATCTGCTACACCATAGGTACTTGCATAAATACTTTAAATTACCTGACATAAATACGTTCATTTTCTAAAACTTCTTGCAGCTAATAAAAATAAAAAAAATTCATATGAACTAACGTTCTCCAACTTCCGACTCAAATATAAATGTATACAGATACTCTCCAATTCCATTGCATACATGTCCTTGAAATCCTACTCACTTTAAAGATAACCGTGTCCAAGTTTCCTCCATAAAAATGAAACTTGGGACGGTAAGTACTTAAAGAACACAAGTAGCGTTCATAATATGAAAACCAATATAAGAGCGAACAAGCACCAGTTTATTCATTAATGTTTGGAATGGACTGCTACTACTCAAATTACTGTATTGCATACTTATGTTTTCCATTATTATAATACCACAATCAGTATAAAAGTTCCTATATTTAAATTATATTGGATTATTCAGAACATAGATACCTACTTTTAGATTGCTTCAAACTTGTAAAAGTATTGACAAATCTTGGTTTTATTATTGTTTAGAAACTGGATTATTTCAATTATATTTTAGTTTAGGTATATGTATAGTAATGCATTCTAAAATCTATTTTAAGGTAGCCACTGACGAGATGTCTAATTATCAAAATGGTGTGCTGGCATTCCAAAATCTTCATGTAAATTTTCATGTAAAATTCATCCCTGCTTTTTTATGGCAACTATTGTAGTTCAAAAAAATGAATTGTTGATGTTTGAAAAAATGCTAATCATGCCATTTGGAGTCACTCCGGATGTTCTGTAACTACGAATCTGGATTTTTTTAAACACAAAAAGCACCTTCAATGTATCATTTTGATGTATCTTTAGTGTGCTTAATTAATAATTTCAGTACAATCATTTGGATGAATCCATTTGGACATAATCTTTAAGGATTAATCCATTTGGACTTACTCCAAACAGATTATATTGTCAGTGGCTAGCTATAGTGGCCTGCTCATACACTTTTTATATCCTATTTGTTATTCATTTATTAGTCATGCTTCTTTTTTTTATAGATTATGATGTAATATACAATGTTTCATGATTTGTATTGCTTAATAAGTAACTTCAAGGCACCTATGCTGTCATGAGAGCACATTCTGAGATAGATGATAATAGCAAGTTTTAAAAAAAATTAACAGAAAAGAACATTTTGATTTATGAAAAAAGTAGAAAAAATAGAATGTCAATCCAAGAGTTTTTTCTGTTTAGTTTTCCTTTTTACTAAAACAGTAATTATCAATTAGTTAATCGGTATCAGATTGTGCCCAAAATCACATAGCCCATTTTTAATGTGCATCGATGATATGTGTTTGCAGTTGGAAAGATCCAATGGTTATTAAAAAACCTTCAATAACTTACTTGAAAACTGTATTCATAAACCAATGTATTTTGAATTATATGATTTATTAGTCTTAACATAATTCACCTTACTCATAAGTATTGAAATATTGTTGCTTTTGGAAATAGTATATTTTTTAGCTTAGCACCGATTTTGCAATATTTTTCATTTAATAAATGTTATAATGAACTGTTTTTAGATAAAACAAAATGCAAGATGTCGAGATTTTTTTTTTGCCTTATTCAACGTTGTGGTCCCAAGAGATTGAATTATAACTAAGATTGATCACTTGAACAACATAATTATACTTCTCAAGATAATTCAATATTCAAGAGAAATTTTAAAAGTGGTGTTTTCATTACTTAAGTGTTCTTAAAAATCAAATTTGAGTCGCTGTGAACTAGGTGACATAAGCAACATTTAAATCGAATTAATCAAGTATGTAGTCAGATAAAAAAAAGTTAGATGTCAAGCCAAACTGACTCAAATCCCAATATTCATTCATTTTTTATTAAATGGCAAGATAAAAACTGAAGTGGCATTTATTTAGAGAAAACATGCTTTTACTCTCGTCTTTGTCCTGATTTAACATAATTAATTTTATTTATGTTTACCGAAAAGCAAAAAAATAAACAACAGTCGTTATCATTTGATATAAAAAACAAAAGTCATAAATAATAAGAAGCCATTTTGCTAAGAAAATGTCAAAATGTTGCTTAAGTTCCTATGGTCCTCGGCGCCTCATTTATGACATACTTTGATATCTTTATATGGTATTAATTACATTGTTGATAGTTACAGTAAATATGTGCAACTCTGTTTATTTATGTTGCAGTTCTAAGCAAATTTAACATTGTCTTCTGATATGGATCTTGTGGTAAAGAATAACAGATTCTCTGCTGTACGAGGTTAAATATATAATATTGTAACATTTTAAGAGTGTTCGCTAATAAGCGGAATGGGGAATGTTGTTATACGTGGCAACTTAACCCAGCCAATGACAGGTCATAAGCCCTGTAAACGCTTCAATATTCATATTCCCGAATTGAAAAAAATATACACTTCATCTCTGAGATATAAAAATCGTATATAATGTTGTATTAAAATTTTTTCAAGAATTACAAATTTAAAATTATTATAGTTCTTTGTAGAAGAATGCAACTTGAGTCCGCTTGAACGCTAGAGCCCAATACAAATTTGTACTGGGCTAGAGCATTTAAGAATAGAAAAAAGAATACCTACCTACCTTACGTGTCTTTTTTTTAAAATTGTCTACATCTTCTCATTACATTATTTTCAGCGAAAATCTGAGTCGATAATTTGCATTAATTTTATTCAAATTTTTGCTACAGGTAAAAATCTTTTGAATATTTGAAACATCAAACCACTTCTCCGTAATATTGTTTAAATATTATTTTGATTTGGACTGAAGTTTTTATTATATTGTTGTATCCAAATATCCTTCTTAATACACACTTAACTCTCATTGTAAATAACAATATTTTTAAATGAATTATTATTTATGAGTTCTTTCTATCCATTCTATATTTTTATCTTTCCATTTGAATGTTTATCTTTTCTTTCCAGTTGGTTGAATAAATTTGTCATTAAAGTAACTGGTTCCAACACTTTGTATGTAAAAATACATTTACAATTTCTTTGATTATTTGATAGTAATTTTTAAAATGTAATCTCTCTGAATTTTTACAGAATGCTCGATAAACACCATTTTTGTATTAAAAGTGACTTTCAAAACAGGTTACAAAAAAATTAATAAACAACAGTGGTAACCGTCACAATCAGCGCTCTTGAGGCGATTTCTTCCAAAAAAAGCGCTTTATAAATCATCCAGAATATTAAAAATGTTTTCATGTACAAAACAAAAAAACTAACAATTAAATTTCACTTCAAATTTTTTTAAAAGGTTAAAGCTAAATTCTTAAAACTCCTACAGTGACGTGATCTGTTATCAAGGCACCGTGCCAATTAGAACAAATCACATTCGAACAATAAAAATAATGTATCATACTTTATTCTGTAATGCCTTCTAAATTCAAATTTAATGGTGATTCTTGACAAGGGATCCATGACATAGTAAGCTTTCAAGAGGGATCTTGCAAAACACTGCGGATTCACATTTTGGTAACCTAAATTTGAAATAAAAGAAAGTTTTTTTTTTTTCACACTGGACCTAAATATTTCACACAGGTAGGTACCACGATGATATTGACATCGACCATACGTCTGAACAGGAACAGTAAATATTTTATCTGCATAGCCATTATACCAGTCTTCTGTACTTTTCCCCATATCTTACCACAGACTATAAACATCTTAGTAGACACAACTATAAATAATTCTATAATCCAATATAATAGTAACCCTTATCTATCTCTCTTAATTATTTTCCACTGATCAGCCTCGTAATAATTATTATAAGAAGTCGAAATTTAATATCAAATAATTATTAATAGTAATTACTAAATACTCATACACACAAACATCTTTCGATTTTACTTATGTCTTATAATATGGTCATGACTGTAAATCAATTATATCGCATTGTGTGTGAAAGTGTGCAATATAAACTTCGTTCTGTATGTATTTTTTGTCATTTTAGAATAATTTATTATTATAAAACAACATAGCTGATAACCAAATAATAAATCAATCTTAGAATTAAGAATGTATTAAAATTTGATCATTGCTTCCCTTCCATTACTATTACTAATTTTCACTCATTTTAGAAACACCATTAGGTATTAGAATACGATTTGTATTCTAGATAAATTATTTGACTAAAAGCAACTGTCATGAAACATTGCTCAAGTGACCTGTCTATCAAAAAGTGTATACTTAGTGAAATTCTACAATTAAATAAACATTTATGAACTATCTGGACTGTCTAAATTTTTAAATATATATTCATTTTGTCTAGTTTCAAATATAAAATCTTAAATGCATACATTTTTTCCCTTCTTCCTTTGCCATGTTCACTTCTATGCGGAGCATTTGAACATCACCAAATGCCTCCCGCGTTTCATATTAAGACTCAGCATTTTTGGCAAAAGTTGTTTGTGCTTTGTAAACTAATTATGACAGTGTGTGGCTATTATTTTTTATGACATATTTTAAGACTATTTGCCTATTGTTTTAGGACTTTTTTATTATTATTGTTTTTTGTATTCATTATTTTCTTGATAATATAAATTGATTTTCTAAAATTTACCTACTTGTGTAGGTAATCTTTATTATATTTTTTATTTCATGGAAACATTATGTATTTTACCTGTCGTGGGTATTTTTTCATTTAAAGCTTTTAATAAGACTGGCTTTTGTGTATATATACAAAAAATATATTTGAATACTGAATGTTAAATGTCTATGCTTTTTATTAAATCCTAGAAATACCTAATTTTAAAAATGATTAAATATGCTACAAATAATGAAGTGGTGTTCCTATTGCCATTTACTACCATCAAATTGTTTTATGTTTTTATGTAGGTAGCTCATTATAAGATCCAAATTATTTTATTTTTATTATTCTAATTGTATTTCCTGAAAATGTTAAAATTAGGTCTGTGCCATATATTTATGCACAATGTATTTTTATCAGATGTGTAAATAATTGTGAATATTACCAAAAATTGCATTTATATAAATGTTTTATATTTTAGTGTACTTATTTGTTATTCCTTTTTAAAATATATTATTAAATTTATAAGAACATAAAATTTACTGTTTTTTTTCTAACAATCATTTTACTTTCTACTTTTTGTATAATAGTCCTTTGACCAACCTAAGACTACGGGATCATCTTTTTTCTGCCACAAATGATATTATTCTCCATCATTTGTTAATTTATGCATAAAAATTATTGTCCTAGCATTAGAATAATATGTATTTCTTCAAATAATTTTCAAGCTCTATCTATATCTTTCAATTACCTTCTGTATCATAAATTTATGATTACTATTGACAGTTTCCTACCTGTACTTTTTATCAACAAACTTATGGATAATTTATAGGTATATTAAATTATTATTAACAAACCATCACACATTCAACTACTTATATATGTATATATATTAGTTATTCCTCCAATACTTATCACTTGTACTAAAATACAAGGAGGTATATACACTTCCAGTTAATTTATTTAAATAATTATTTAATTATACAGTTCACTGATAAGAATATTATACTCAACATAGATAAATGTCCATCCATAAGCAACAAAATGTGAACACTTTAACAATAGCTGACACAATATTATTTAAGGTATTACAACAACTAGTTAATTGTAAATAAAAAAAAATTAAATAAAAGGTTATATATATATTTTTTTAATGAAGTAGCATGATAAAAGTTAGATACACAGGTACTTGGGAAACTCATATAGGTACAGAGAACTTCTACCTTAAGAAAACATATTCTAATTGAATTTGCAAATGTCGAAGACTGGACTTTCCTTACTCTAAAGATTGATCTAAAGATATCAGAACCAATTATTATGGAAGAAATGAAACCCTTCAAGATGTCCCCTATCTGTTGATGCCTTGTCCCTTTTTCAGTTTTCGGAGACAACAGCTGGAGGCGTGATGAAGATCTTCAGGACGTCAATCCGTGATAAATCGTGAAGAGTGAAGGAAATTATTAAAACAAACAAAAATAGAACACAAAATGCTGAACACTCTTCAAGTTGATCGGAAGATTGTTGAGTCTATCAATAGCCCCCTTCTCTATGATGAGTTTTCCGTGGTTTTCTCATCATCTCAGGTAGATGCGGAGAAGTTTCCTTTGGTCCACACCAGATGTATCCCGCCTGATCCCAACACAATGTATGGAAAGAAAGTCCACATCCTTGTACATCATAAGCAAGGTAAAAAATAAATCTTCTCTGTGGAAGCGTTTCTTAAAATATTAAACACCAGCTAATAGTATTCTAGATAAAACCGTTTTCAGGTAATAAGGTTTTTAATCAAACTCAATTTATATTGAAGTACAAAGCAAAGTTCAATAGATGTATGTAGTGTAATTTTATGTCATGTACATATTTAGTATATCTTCTAATTTATGGCTGCTGTCAGCCAATTATAATGGGCTTATGCGTCCTATTATTAAATACAGTTAATTATCAATTTATTTTTTAGAAAACAATTAACAATTTTAAGGAGCATGCATTTATTTAATCATAGCATCTTATGTAATAATAATGATTGTAGAAAGGATTTAGAATAATAAGCAATTTTGTATGGCACCTTGTCCATAATCAAAATATGATTTTAAAAATAGTATACACAGCCTTGATATTGATGTGGAATAAATCGATAAATAAAATAATCGATCTGTGCTCAAATCTCCAAAATACCTACATCCATGTATATAGTGGTTGTGACTCATATTTGATGGTAATCGGTAAATTTGATAAGAGATTTTACCGATTACCATTATAATATGCACGTCACAACTGCAATACATATATATAAGTAGATGTAGATATTTTGGTGACTTGTTCCCTGATTATTGAAGACTATATTATTAACTCAACTAGAGGTAGGTAATGTTTAAAAATATGTGAGGATCTGGATTGAGCCTCTAAGAGTGTCACTTTTATTTGGCTTGTAAGCCATAGTTTTAAACCTAATATTTTAATCAAAAGTACCCCTGAAGTTCAAGTATATGGGTTTATCACATTATATGAATACAAACGCTTTATTTTTTCCTTCTTGGCAGGAATGATGTTACCGGAGATACACTTGTATGAATGACAATGAAAATTCTCTATAATGCTGAAGTTAGGTAATACTGACCTTCAGTCTCTTTTTTAGTCTCAACGGGCTTTATTTACTACCGACATTTTGTGTACAATGATAATCATGTTCACGTTTAAACACTGTATACTCAAATTACTGTGCTTAGTGTTCAATACCAACTGAATCAATAACATGAGATATTTCAAGGGTAATCAGAACCAAATGTTTTCATTAT
>JAGVSP010001976.1:0-32663 GCA_022494985.1 Micrasema minimum
ATAAATGGAGTTCTGATACCAAACTCCTTATGTATGGAAGCGAAGCATGGAGTTGGGAACAAAAAATAAGGATGAAAGTAAAATTGAATGCAGTTGAAATGCGATCTCTCAGGCGAATGTGTGGTAAAACTATGTATGATAGGTGCACTAATGTTGAAATTAGAGCAGAATGCAAAAGCTGAGATAAGCATTATCGACAAAATTAAGAAAGGTCTTTTACGTTGGTTCGGTCATGTAGAGCGAATGGATGATGAAAGAACGGCTAAAAAAATATATATATGATGCGACTGTGCCTGGATGTAGAAGTCGAGGAAGGCCGAGAAAGACATGGCATGATCAAGTAAAACAAGTGCTTGAAAGTGGGCATGTAAGAAGTCGGAATAATCGACGTGCGTGCATGAGAAGATGTATGTTAATAACATTTTTTAGGATGCATTTTTCGTTTCCCAAACCAACGCATAATGTTTTACCCGACAAAAATATATTTCAACCCTCCTCCTGTAAAATCACATTGTGGGGATTAGGATATTATTATTATTATTGTTATAGGCAGGTTGGCAGGTTGCTGGTGCGCCTATACCTTTTATTTAGTTGATACATCTCGTGCAGGGGGCCGTCGTAGTAATCATTTGTAGATTCTTGTATTATACGTTATTATTTCCCTGACAATGTAGCTTCCTGTTCCAGGTCCCCGGCAGGAATGGAGGTGAGCGAGGGGGAGCTGGGGGCGGCGGGGGGGGTGCTCATCCACCCCAAGCCCGGGCGGGGGGCCGTCTCTTCAGGTAATACATTTTCTTCATAACTGCAAATAAAATTCTCTGTGCTAAAAAAAAACTTTGTAGCTAACATTTCATGGCATATGAGAATTATTTTGAAAATCTTCCAAATATTAAGTTTTGTACAGCCTTTTAACAAGGGGGGCTCGCGGGGGGAGGTTGTTGGGAGGGGGGTTTTTGTGGGATGGGTGGTGGGGGGGGGGGAGGGGGAGGGGGGAGGTGTATCATTTTGTTCTAACTATCAAAAAACACTAATACATAATAATGAAAAACAATTAAAAATACTTAATATGCACATCAAACGACAAAATATAGATATGACTTGTTTTTTTTACGGTAGAAAAATTTTATAATTCAACAAATCTAATATTTAATATTAGTTGCAAATGTACTGACCTACCTCAGATTTCAATAGTGAAGTGTTCCAAGATTGGCGCAGAAATTTCATGTTGATTAAAAATGTTTTACTATATTATGACAAAAAAAATTTTCAAAATGGCAACAAAGTTTGAGGTTTCATAATACATTTGAACCATCCACTGAAATTGCATTTATGTACTGATTTGATCTGAGAATATTAATTTCTCTTAATTTAACAAGGGGCTCGCCGGCCCAAGTCAAATTTAACAAGGGGCTCGCGCGAGCCCCTCCGAATCCTCGATTTTCTCCCTGCAATTTATCATTAGAGCAATCATTTTTTCACGTGTTTTAGATATCGACCAGATGCTTGTCTGTATCGTCGTATTTTTAAATCATTTTTTCATCTCCTTTAACAAATAAAATTTAAAAAAAATAAGACGGTGCACACACGCATCTGGTCGATATCTAAAATGTGTGAAAAATCATCGTTCTAATGTTGAATTTCAGGGAGAAAATTGAGGAATACGTTTGTATTGGAAGCGGCCGTGAGTGTGGTATCTTAACAGTTTTATATCTTGAAGTTTTGCTGTTTTTTTATGTTGTGTAAAGTGCGCAGGCCTTGAAAATCCTTGTTTCCCTACTGTGAAGTCCGATTGTGTGTCTTGTGTGTGGCAGGGGGCAGGAGTCGGCGGGCATCGTGACCTCGGAGGGGGGGGCCGAGGGCTTCCACGTGCACAAGGGGATGGGCTCATCAGCAACATCTTCAGCGACGAGTCCATGAAGAAGCTCAAGGGGAACCTTGGCATCGGACACACCAGGTGAGATCCTCATTATCAGTCCATTACAAGAACTGCTGAGCCAAGCGATCGGCCGCCAATCCCTGTTCATTTCCCCGAGGCAGGACCTCGTCTCATAGCTCTGACGTGAACTACCTTCGAACAAGAATTCACTAGATTCCATACAAATTTTCTAAAAATATACACTTTCTACAGTTAATTTTATAACACCACTTATCAAATTCCACCGTCTAAAGACTCCATCGTACACTCACACTTTGAAACGTGTGACGTAGATGTCTAGTGATGACGTAGATGCCTATTGATGATAAGTCACGAGTGAGTGACGTCAGTCAAATGAGATTATTTCTAAAACTATGAGATACGAAGAAAATTTAAGGAACCATTTTCATTGAATTCTTTACGTTCTGTTACTTTATCACTCAATTTTTTTTTGGTTGGGTTAAGTGTTTTTGGGGTTTTCCGAAAAAATCTGAAGGCATTTTTTCTAGTTCTCTGAAAATTCTGACTTGAGCTCATTTCCTATTCATCAAAACTTTTGATATAACCTTCCCTGGACACTAAATAAGTTTAAAAATATTTTTAAACATCGTATTTAATTTGAGTAAGCTGAGTAAACAGCACAAGCTAAGTAAGCTATATGGCACATGGAATAAGGCAACACAGTACGGTATGTCCTGTCACGCCACGGATGTGTGGGAATAGACCTTAATAGCCCCCATGTACATATCGGACTACAAGATACGAGAGACAAGTCCGACCTGTGCATAGATCTTTACACATAAAGACACCAGCACCTATTCTATCTACCATTGGACTGCACATGGAAACGGTATTCCGATGCATGATCTATTCGTGTAATGGGCATTTATATGTTTGTAATAGGAGGTAGCATCTCTGATCAAATAGTAGCCCTTCCAGCAACTGAAAACCCATTTGTTTCGGTCGGTATTACAGCTGTCGTTGTTTTATTTACTGACTAAAAAGAGTGAATTTCCCAGGTACTCGACCTCAGCAGCCTCGGAGGAGGTGAACTGCCAGCCCTTCGTGGTCCACACGGCGTACGGGCAGCTCGCCCTCGGCCACAACGGAGAACTCCTCAACTGTCACTCTTTGAGAAAAATGGTAACTCACACGAAATATCCGGATACCGAGGGTAGATAATGATTGCGGGTTCTGCAGTGGAAGATATTTATCATCCTTGAATTAATTACAACGGCTTAACCCTTCCCATCCATTTAAATACCAATATAGCATCTTCTTACTTCAATTTCTACATCTGAATTTTTGACTCAGATATTTTTACCTAAAGCTACTTATCATAAAAAAGCCCTAAACAGATGATGTAAAAGAGCTTGCTCCCTATCAAATAGCCTGGTTTTATAAGGACATAGGCTTGAAAGGGAAAATAATGAATGCGCTAGCTCTCATCTCCATCAGAATTCAGGGTCTTAAAACCTAGACCAAGAGCCTAAAAAATAGATAGATTTGTTCGGAGTTTGTGAAGTTCTAATTTCCACCATACAATAAATATGTGATGATTGTGAAACTCACGCGGTCATATAAAGGTAGATTTTAAGGGATAAGGTAGAAATCTACTTCACCACATAGTAGAAGGCAGTTTCCTTCACTGTCGAGTATCTTCCTTAGGTCCTGGCGCGAGGAGTGGGCCTGTCCACGCAGTCGGACTCGGAGCTGATCACGCAGGCGCTGTGCGTGCGGCCGGACGGGGAGCGCGCGCGAGGGCGGCGCGCCCGACTGGCCGGCGCGCATCACGGCGCTCATGGAGCTGGCGCCGCTCTCCTACTCGCTCGTCATCATGGTGGACGACACCATCCTGGCCGCCCGGGACCCCTACGGCAACCGCCCGCTCTGCATCGGGAAGATCCTGCCACTCAGTGAGGGTATGCCCGTTCATTACATTGTAAATTAATATTGAACGACTAAGTGGACACTAATCTACCGAGCAAAATTTGCAGGGAAATATTTCAATGTTGCCAGTTAGGTTTTGGTGCGAAATAATGTGTGAATTGTATTAGAACAATAAACTGTGAACAACCGAAGTACCATAAGTAAATAAATAAGTTCTTAGGAGATTGCTGAGCACCTAAAATGACAGTTTTGGTGATATTGACGTACTCAATTGTAATTATAACCTCTTTATCTGTGCTGTGACCGGCCAATTAGGTTGTCTGTAGGTCTGATGAAGTATTGAAGGATGATTTAGTTGTAGTTTTTTTCATTTTCATTTTCATTTATTTAGGAAACAAACAGTACATTAAAATAATAACATTTGTAATGATAGTAAAAATATTGAAGGGTAAGTTAAGATTAAAGTAAAGTAAAGATTAAGGAGAAAATTTATATAAAACTAGGGGTACGTTAATTGATAATTTCAAGAAAAATGAGGGGGGGTGGGTGAGTAACTGTAGCAAAAGTTATGAAGTTAAGAAACAAAAGTTATTAAGAGATTTGTGGGGGTTGGGCATACACTTCTAGGAGTTCCTTTTTAAAAATTGATAGACTCGTGTTATTAATATCTATTTGGTTGAAGAAAGTATTAAAGTTTGAGCATGAGCGGTATAGGAATGAGTTCTGATGAAGTTTGTGGCGACAATTGGTAAACGAAAGGTCGGATGATTTCGTAGGGTGCGTGCAGGACAGTTAAAATATATATTATCTAATAGTTGAGGAGAGTCAACTAGGTTATTAATAATTTTATATAAGAATGTCATGTCTATTACAGTTCTCCTATTTTCGAGTTACATAAGATTGTGACAACGTGCAGATAGGTCGTAGCTGGGAAATGAAAGTGAACATCTAAAATTTAAGTGTTTCAAGAACTTATTTTAGTTGCAGCGGAGTGTGTTAGTAGTGCTGAAGTTTGTTTTAAACTTTGCAATTTATGATTGTATTATAATTCTTTGACTGTTTATGTACTATTAGTAATTCAAGATAACTTGTAATTGGCTTTAATGTTTTATTTTACTTATTGTTTAGGATTTTTTAAATTTATTGGTTTCTTCCAAAACAGAATATCTTCTAAAACTGTTCCGGACATAATATATTCAGCTATAATAGAAACCAATAGTGTAGTGGAGGTTGATGAATATGAGGACATGGTAAATGTTTCCAGAGGGTGGCGACATAGGGTGGGTGGTGTCGTCCGAGTCGTGCGGCTTCCTGAGTATCGGGGCGCGCTACGAGCGCGAGGTGCTGCCGGGGGAGATCGTGCAGCTGTCCCGCCGCGGCCCGCGCACCGTGGCCCGCGTACCGCTGCCCCCCGGGAAGCAGGAGGCCTTCTGCATCTTCGAGTACGTCTACTTCGCTCGCAGTGACAGCATTTTTGAAGGTATTAAAAAACTATTTACCGACTGATAAATCTTCCATCCGATAACTAAAAACTGGAAAAAAATTGTGTATAACATGGAACTTAGTTAACAAGGTACACGAAATGTGACCACAAAATGGGTTCTTTATTTTTAATGGATAGAAAGATAATAAAATAAAAACTGGCTACTTATTCCCTAGAATTTAATCTGTTATTTAATCACCAATTATTAAATTTTGCCGCCACCTTTAGCTATTCTAATGATTGGAAAAAAAGGATAAAAATTTGTGCCATGATCATTTAAACCCAAATGAAACAAGACTGTTGAAACTTTTCACAATGTAAATATTGTAAAAAGGTGAAGCATAGTGCCATTAATATGTCATACAAAATAAAGAAAAATTAAAATCTCACACACAAATTCCCAGAATGCGTAATTGCCCTAGTCTGCTCAAGTTACAGTTAATATAGTCTACCGCTAGGAGCTTGGGTTAGATAGTATCTTTGATTTTAAAGCGCCCTTGAAGTGATTTTTCACAAAAATTGCGCTATATAAGTTAGCCGATTATTATTATTAAAGAGGTATCAATTAAGTATATCACTGCTGATTGATCAATTGAATATTGTTTTATCTGTGACTCTCACACCGCATGTCTTATTTTTTTGATGAATGTTAAATAAAGTATTCCAGTTTTTGTTTGATTACTATTTGTCTTGACCTAAAAGGCGTTAAAAATGAATACTCCTTCCAAGTAGCTCGCCTGTATATTGAGTTGTCCCCCAGGACAGATGGTGTACTCGGTCCGGCTGCAGTGCGGGAGGGAGCTGGCGCGGGAGGCCCCGGTGGACGCGGACATCGTGAGCTCCGTACCCGAGTCCGGCACCGCTGCGGCTCACGGGTACGCTAGGCAGGTGAGGACTATATCATCAATTCCTACTTCATCCTATTTCAATTAAGTTTATTCAATATACTATGTACAACCTTTTTTCCGTTGTTCAGAAGAATGTCTCCAGTATTATGCACGCTATGTTATATTGGAATTTCACTCATACACATCGTTACGCCTGCAAAATCCGCTAAACCTTATACGGGATTAAAAATTATTAAAAATTCTTTCACTTATTAAATTGGGTTGTTCCCGATAGCATGAATATCCTTGAAAACGTTATAAATATTTAAAGTATATTTTTACAATTCCAACGATATAAAACACAATGATCAAAAATGTTGTTTTCATTTATAAATTTATGTTTTAAAAACACGAAATTACAAGTGACTTTTAACGCCCGTTATTGGCTAATGACATCATACCCGTCCATTATAAAAGGCGGGAAATTCATTATGAAGTCAACGCCCATATTGATGTGACGTCACACCGCATGCGCGCCAAATGGAGGATTCTGCGAGCGATTTGAAAAAGCGCTATTTCAAACCGCGCCAGAAAATTCATGACATCGTAAAAATTTTAAAAAAATTCCCTTGATATTGTAATTTTTCAATCAATTTTTTGAAATAAAAAATCTGAAAGAACCCAATTTTCCCACTCCTCAAAATTTCCTCCGGCTTATAAAATCAGTCTTGGAGTCAGCTCCATACCATTTATTTGACTGCATTTGTCTTTTTCAACATTTTGAATATATACAAATACTTGTAGACAAATTACTGGATTATACCCATGCTGGGCTGATATCAGATATTATTGATATCCCAACAGAGACAGAAACTCTGGAAGCGAATGTGGGTTATCTAGATAAGGCCTAGGCCTTAGATTATTATTAGAGCATTACCTACACTAATAAATATGATTGCCAAAAAATGCTTAGCAATCTTCTCAACAGATGACACCAGCATAGAACATTTCGGTAATGCGGAACGACGTAGACGAGTTCAATATATTATATCAGTTCCAAAATTTGTCATGTATATGGTTATCAGATGATGGGCGGAATGGGGAATGTTGTAGTACATTAAGTGGCCACTTAACCCAGCCAATGACAGGTCATAAGCCCTGTAAACACCTAGATAACCCACATTCGCTTCCAGAGTTTCTCTGTCTCTGTTGTGATATCAATAATATAAAACATTTCTGTTGTGACATATGAAGCAGAAGTTTCTTAATAACGTATCATGTATCATGCGTATTGCTTTACAGTCTGGCGTCCCCTTCGCGGAGGTGTTGTGCAAGAACCGGTACGTGGGGCGCACCTTCACCAGCCCAGCACGCGGCTGCGGCAGCTCGGCGTGGCCAAGAAGTTCGGGGCGCTGTCGGAGAACGTGCGCGGCAAGCGGCTCGTGCTCATCGACGACTCCATCGTGCGCGGCAACACAATCGGCCCCATCATCAAGCTGCTGCGCGACGCGGGTGCGCGCGAGGTGCACGTGCGCATCGCCAGCCCGCCGCTGCAGTACCCCTGCTACATGGGCATCAACATCCCCACCCCCGCGAGGAGCTCATCGCCAACCGCCTCTCCCCGTCCAAACTGGCTAAACATGTCGGTGGGTGACCTGGTCTATTACATACACAAGAATACAAATATACTTCTCCGCCACCTGTATACACCACAATTAAGCTAAATTTGCTATTGGTGTTTTAACTGCTTGATCAAAGTTACTCTTTATTCTCAAAGCAAGTCAAACTAATCACTGTTTAATTGTCGATATTCTATACTGACAATTAATTTTTTTGACCACCTCAACAGGCCAGGAGGCCCAATTACAGAGGGGAACAACGTTACAAACACCCAGGGGCTTGAGAGAAATACTTTTGATTTTTTGATTTTTGTTTTACTATTTCTCAAAAAACAAAGGATATTTTGAATACGTGCGGTTACAGGCCGCCGCTTATTTAAATTAAAATGGCTCCTGATCTATTGTGTTACTGTTGTTCCAGGCGCGGACAGTTTGTGCTACCTGAGCGTGGAGGGGCTCGTCAGCGCCGTGAGGTTCAGTATGCAGGCGCCGGGGGGCGGCCCGGGGGGGCACTGCACGGCCTGCCTCACCGGGGACTACCCCGGGGGGCTACCCGACCACCTGCACTGGTAGACACACGCTCGGCTAACCGGAAACCAGACTACCCGACTGGTAGACAAATACTTTACTGTGAAAACAGCTGATCAAGTGGAAGAGAAGACGTTAGATACCCGATCATCAAACCAGCTGCAACACACTATCATTCCATGGTTATATAACATGCAACAAGTGTGGTGTATGAAGATAGGGCCTCATTTCCAACCGAATTCGACAGGAATAATTTCCAAGCGGAGGTTTGAATCTTGTGTCCACTATACTTTACTATACTACCGAGGAATATGGTGGTGAATCGGCCTGTAATGGACATTTAAAATGTTTTTACTCAAGGACAGGTTATGTAGAAGGAGCTCGCTGGTGTTTACACCAACTAAAATTAGGTACTAGATAAATCCAAGCGTAAACACCTGTCAGCCTGTCAATGTGGGTGGATAAAGGGACCAAGTTAACATTCCATTGAGTGTTATTATGCCTGTATTGGCTAAAGAATAGTGAATTATGTAGTAAAATATGTATAAATACTCACTCCCCTAAATTGTGTTATTATTATAATAATTATCAATAAGTTGGTATATGAGACTATACTGTGATATTGTTAGGTGAATTTTCTTCCATTTGTAGAGCTAAGCGTATTTTGAAATATTGAAACAAGGATTGATTTATAAAAATGCAATATATTAAGATGTCTTCCAATAAATACCAGAAATTCTAAATTTAGTTAATTTAAATAGATTTCATATTTGGTGGCTCGTGAATTCTCTCCTTAAAATTGAATGATGGATACAAATATCGTTGGTCCCGATGCCAAAAAGACACAAATCTTCCAAATGTCCATTTGAGATGTTGAATTTAGAAACGGAAAATTGAAATTATAAACCTATTTTAATTACAACAAAATAAATAATAAAATATTTCCATAGCTAATAATCTGGTCATTATTTTATGCTACTTAAATAATAATTTAAACAGGTTTTTGATACTACGATGATACGATACTACTTGCAAGTTTTAAACCTTCATGTTTTTAAACAGCATTTTTGCTAATTCTTTGGCGTTATACCGACGATATGTGTAAATTGATGTTTTTGTGATAAATAATTTTGTATCGAGTGGCCGTAATTACGTCTTTCTCACAACATAATATATCAGTGGTAATAGAGAATTTTGCAAAATGTAGAATATTAATTTAAATAAAACAGTTAATTCATATTTTATCATTAAAATGGATAAATCTTTTTTACTTTATTTTGGAATAATCATTGTTACTAAGTTTCTACTCAGGTCGCAGTAACATCAGGAGCATAATGAATATTAAATAGAAGGAAAATTGAACTTCCTTATGACTGTGATTTTTATTCCATCATGTTTCATCACAAAATAATGTTTGCATGTAGAACTATAGTTTCTTTATATAGAACTTACGTGTTTTATTACAAGATAAACAAACTGCCTGTTAGTACTAATATATTTGATATGATTGATATCCTTACAGAGGCAGAGAAAACTCCGGAAACGAATTGTGGATTACCTAGGCGTTTTACAGGGCTTATGACCTGTCATTGGATGGGTTAAGTACAACATTCCCCATTCCGCCCATCATCTGATAACCATACATGACAAATTTTTGGAACATCTATTAGTATGAATTATCATGCCACGTTTCACTTTACAAGTGATTTTCTCACTAGTGACATCTGTTGAGAAAATTGTTAAGCAATTTTGGCAATCAATCTTTATTCCAGAGTTTGTTTGTCTCTGTTGGGATATCAATAATATCTGATATTGGGTATAATCCAGTAATTTGTCTACAAGTATTTGTACACATTCAAAATGTTGTTACTAATATATTTATATTATTATTATACAAAGCCTCGTCCTCCCGTTTCCATTGTGTTTGGCAAACAGGATGCCTGCCCAAGTAGCGACACACTTCTTTAAATGTTGGATAGTAAAGGTATATTTCTATTTTTATTGCATTTCTTGTACTTTGTAATAAACTTATTTATAATTGAATACATATTTCCTTTATGCAAACTTTCTTTTTGATCTTCGCTCAATCCTCTTTTTAAAATTAATTAGACTAAAAATGGATAATAAATTAAATATAATTTGTGAACTTATCTAAAATGTCTCCACGGTGTATTAGTTCACGCGTCAAGTGAGACATATTAGATGATAAAGTGAGCTTCGTTAAGACAATATATTGCTCTGTTAAACAAAGAAACGATATTAAAAGTCTTTTACTATATTATTAGTCTTAATTATTAATATTAACGAATTACTACTCGCTACATTATTATTCTATTTCTATAGTAACCTAGATTTAGCTCTGTTTTACCAACCATGTTGACTTCCATCTGTCGGCAAAGCAGAGGCCCTGTACTTAATTACCTACCCCATAGATGGCGCTGAAGAAATACAAGTATTTCTTTACATGCATTTTAGAATAAGTCCAAAATATTACAAATTCACATACCTAAACCAAACCCCTATTCTAGAGCCTCTTTTGAATAAAGTATCAAAATATAACATTAGGTACCGTAACACCAATCACCTCATATACCCAGCTGCAGATATTGAATCAAACAAGACCTGTAGCATAAATGATAATGATTTTTAGCGAGGTTTCAGTAAACATTGATGTAAAATCACGCGCAAAATAAATGGAGGCTGTTAATTTTTAAAAAAAAGTGTAATTTAAATACTCGGGGTTCTTTTTAAGAGGAGTAATCTATTGCGGCATCCATAAATATAAAAGTTATAGAAAAAGACTTAGTGAAAAAAAACATTTATTGTATCCATTCATTAAAACGGCGAGGACAGTTGCTGATGCGAAGTTTGTCACTCTGTACACAACTGTAGTGTTGTAAAGTAATCAGCCGCGTTAGTTCTTCGGGAGAGCCGAGTGTCGGCCTCATGAAAGACAAGCTAGTGAGAATATTCCAACACAATCTTCACCAGACTTGTCTTCCAACAGACTCGACACTTCCACTCGTCGTCCGTCCCGACGTCTCCGTGCCCCACAGTGTGTGCAAATCAATTGTCCTGAATCTTCATGGGGCCGGGTACAGAGTAAAATCAATACTCTGAAATACTATTTTTTTTCGACAATATTATTTATAAAAATATAACAAATCAAATAATGATTTACAACAGGTACTTAATCGATGTCACTCACTAATACTAACACAAAAAACTGTGTCCGGATAAGGGAAAGTAGTATTAGTAGTTATCCAGATCAGCCAACACATAATACATGTCCCACCCACGCTAGGCGACTGGCTCTAACTGTGCTTGTGATAAGGAGTTGCTGGGTCATGGAGCGTATCTCTTGGTTGCTCACAGCCCTCCACGTTCCCGCTGCTATGCCAAGACTTGGTCCAAGAATCATTCTCAACACTCTGAATGGACAAACTGAATTTATTACCCTACGCAAACGCAAAAACATTTTTTTTTCCCAATTAAAAAAAGTACAGTTAAGTATTTGAATGTTATAGAGGTTAATAAAATATTATAATCAAATTACATCGAAAGGGATGTTTTTATCACAGAACACATTTAATTGAAAGGGGTATCAGAAATATATGATATTTTTTGTAATATTACTAGTTTCCAAGACAGAAAGTTTCTCTGATCTAGTTTTCTTTAGAGTATTGATGTCACGATCTTATTACGCCTATTTTGGTGAAAACTTCATTTCACTAGAATCTTGAATAATAAAAGAATTGAGAATCGATGAAACAATAGAAGGTTTGTTTTAAATACTGTGCAAACGATTATTCAATAAAATTATATCGAAAAAAGACACTAGAAATAAGTTAATTTTAGAAGTTCGTATGATTCACTGCGTTACACGAAAAATTCGACCAACAACAATTATTGATCAAGTTTTTTGACAACAATAAAACGATTGTTCCTTCAGAAATTCAACAATAAAACCATTTATCACAGAATTAATTTGTTACAAGAAAATAATAGATGAAAAAGATTAGGACACCCCTCCCAGCGCAATTCGATAATTTTGACAATAATATTGGGCCATAGAATACGTGTTGAATAAGATACGTCATACTCAATATTTTTCGGCATATTGCTATTTCTACCTATGGAATTGTGTAAGTTCTTACTTATCATCCATTTACATAGCTGTTTCAAATATACGTGTAGGCCGTTTTTTTTATTAAAAAAGATTTGCTCGATTGACAGATCTCTATGTGATCTCTATCAAATATCAAACATCAAACTAAAGTTTTAAGTTTAGCAATATATTTTCAAATCGAATAATCTGATTGTTAATTGTTTGTGAATATAATGGTTTTATGAAAATACGTAAAAAGTGTTTCTACTAAAATACTTAAGTGTAAGTTCTTGCGGATGTTTATAATTGTCTCATAACCTCGTTTTCGAACTTTATGTGCAAGTTCTTGTCATCATTGTTCCGCCAATATTCCGCTCATTGTGTATTGGAATGTACGCTGTGCTAAAATTAATTGTTAGTGTGAAAACTAGTATTTTGTAATTCGGAAAACTATTAATATTTCGAGGTAATAAGAATCATGAGAGTACTTTAAATATGGTTTAAACGTTATATCTACCAATATTGCGCAGAACATTATCGATCGAATGATTAAGTGATACATTTTAGTATTTTTGGCACGTTAGGCTACCATGCATGAGGTTCCCCATTTGATTCCTGACGGGGATGAAACATTTATATACTTAAATGTTTTCCCATTGATATATCATCTCTTGTCTCTGTGTAAGGCCCGGGACTTTTCGACCCATGTAGTGTATCAGTGTATTGGGGAACCTCACTGCGACTTGCTGTCATCTATTGTAACTGTTAAATTTGACTTTTATTAATTAATTAATTTGTCTTCAGGTCAATAGAGTGAGTAGAATACAGGGGGAGTAGTCACCACAGCCAGCAGTTATCAGTCACCATGTCTTCCCTGGACGAGTGGGTGGAGCTGGCCAAGCAGTGCAGGTACCTGCCGGAGGACGACCTGCGCGAGCTGTGCGGGCTGGTCTGCGACCTGCTCACCGAGGAGTCCAACATCCACCCCGTGCAGACGCCCGTCACCGTGTGCGGGGACATCCACGGCCAGGTAGAGCGCACACCACTCACCGTGTCTTCCTGCTAAGCAATGCAAATACCTACCACAGGATGACCTGCTCAATTTTAACTGAATTTCTTTATCAAAACTCATTACGTCACCAGAAAGGGCAAAAAAACATCAACAACAGAAGCCAAAACAGGCACTTCTTATAAAACACGGCTGAAAAAACATCTTGACGTCTCAACAGAGACGAGAAATTTGGAAGGGAATATGGATATCTAGGCGTTTACAGGGCTTATGACCTGTCATTGGCTGGGTTAAGGGGCCACTTGATGTATTACAACATTCCCCATTTCACCTAGTATTTGATATCCATATCTGCCAATATACAATAAAATGGCGCGACACTTCTCATGTGAACACTCTCTGTCATCCATTGAGAAAATTGGAATGTTGTAATACATCAAGTGGCCACTTAACCCAGCCAATGACAGGTCATAAGCCCTGTAAACGCCTAGATATCCATATTCCCTTCCAAATTTCTCGTCTCTGTTGAGATGTCAAATTGTAATTATTAGCCCGTAATGGGTGAAATCCAGTTTTTGTCTACAAGTATTTGGACACACTCAAAATGTTGTTTATGAAAAAACATCTCTTCAATTTTATTCCTGTTTTTACCTCCCTTCTATCCTAGGTAGACATTGAATGTGATAATATGTTTGTATGAATTGAAAAGTGTTTCTTTCTGTTATTGCGCTTACGTTTAGTACCTTCACTACTTTATTTTATCGGTTTGTTGGAAGAAATTTCCAACTAGGCAATAAGCCCGCCAATGTACACCACTGTATGTACAAAAAAGTTAATAATTAAAGAAATAAACAACATTTGCTAGGAATGCTAGGTCTAGTTGTCTATTTAAATAGTATGCCCTGTAATTTGTGCTTCTGTGGTGAAGTTCTGTAGCCTGACCCTTGTCTGTCCGCAGTTCTACGACCTGGAGGAGCTGTTCCGCATCGGGGGCCCGGTGCCCGACACCAAGTACGTGTTCATGGGGGACTTCGTGGACCGCGGCTACTACAGCCTGGAGACCCTCACCAGGCTCATGACCCTCAAGGCTCGCTACCCCGACAGGTGAGATGCAAGCTTGGTAGCTGGTGTTGTGTTGCGTCTATTTGACCTGGCAGGATTCAGCGCGTAGAGAGAAAAAACTGTTTATTTGTATGCATTCTCCAAATGCTCTGTTTTGTCAAATAACTGCAACTGAACTTATCCATGCCATGTGCTACTGCATTATTTTCCTCACTAAACCCATCCTATTTTTGATACTTTTAGTAAAATCTGCTGCAAATTGAAGTTCTCGAGCAATTTGCCTGAATTTATGCTATTTTTTCATTCATAATAAATAATAACACTAATGTTGAAATAAGAGCAGAAAATAAGCATTATTGACAAAATTAAGAAAGGTCTTTTACGTTGGTTCGGTATGTAAGCGAATGGATGATGAAAGAACGCCTAAAAAAAATGCGACTGTGCCTGGATGTAGAAGTCGAGGAATTTCACTGAAAAGACATGGCATGATCATTCATGCTTGAAAGTGGGCATGTACAGAAAATCTCTTTAAAACATGAATAAGCTGAAAAATCACAGGTTTTTTTTTAAATGGAAGTCGAAAACTATTTATATTTGTTCTTAAAATAGTACATACTTACTTAGTTTTTTTACGTATGATTAATTTGTACAAATAGGAAAACCTTAACATTATTTAATATGAATTGAGATATATTTTCTTAATCTAGACTTAAATAAAAACACTTTTTTTTTATCTCTTCTGGAATTTCTTCATACATTTTCACTGCTCGGTGCATCAGAGAATTTCGCGACTTAGCTTGCTTACTGCTAACTGGAAAATCAAGATTTAAAAAAAAATGAAAGTCGAAACTATTGATACGAAGCTCCTTTAATAGAAGTTGTACAATTCATCTGATGTAAAACTTCCCGTGGTATAGAAGTTGTACTCGTCTGTTCCCAGAATAACACTGCTGCGAGGGAACCACGAGACGCGGCAGATAACCCAAGTGTACGGCTTCTACGACGAGTGCCTCACCAAGTACGGGAACGCCAACGCCTGGATGGACTGCTGCAAGGTGTTTGACCTGCTCACCATAGCCGCTGTGAGTACCTCCCTCCTCGTTTTTGCTAAATTATCCGCCTGATTTTCTTCCTTTCATGTAAAAAATTAGCAAGATATATTGCACTTGGTGCACCAATTTAGTGTTGAATATATTCCTAGGTCCGGATCAAGGAACGTATTAGTAGTTTTTGCAGAGAATCCCCCCAATAACAATAAGGGACTAGCTCTCGACACATCTTGCCGGGTTTTACAATGAGGCAATGCAAGCCCTAAAGTTATTTTTAATCATTATGATTTTAATAGGATTCAACTTTCAATGTATATTGATAGGAGCTTCGACCGCAACTCATCTACCAGCAGAGGGATTATAGCTTGCAATGTTCAATTTAGCTGAATTACTTAGCACCTCTAACCAGTTTCCTCTGCGCAGCTGATAGACGACAAGGTGCTGTGCGTGCACGGGGGGCTCAGCCCCGACCTGATGACGCTGGACCAGATCCGCTGCATCCGGAGGGACCGGGAGATCCCCCACAAGGGGGCCTTCTGCGACCTCGTCTGGTCCGATCCCGAGGAGGTGGAGAAATGGTCAGTAACCAAATCAAACATCTTAACTTTTATCCTTATAATTTTAAGATTTCATTTTACAAAGGATTATAGGTCTTCCAATCAACAGTTTTTGACATGCTGTCCTTATTATATTTATCATTATTATACTACCTCTTGCAATAATGATTCATCACAGATATAGTAGGTGCTGCGCTAATAGAATAGATATTTCAGGATGGTGAGCCCTCGCGGGGCGGGGTACCTGTTCGGGGAGCAGGTCACGCGCGAGTTCCTGGAGACCAACGGCCTCATCCTCATCTGTCGAGCGCACCAACTTGTGGATGAAGGTAACTTCTATTTCACTGCAATCTATTTTCACCTAGTTGTAGCCCAAAAACATTTTTTAACTAATTTCACGAAGCCAGTGCTGTAAGGCTAACCTAACCTAACCTTACCTAAATGTGAATATGACTAAGTGTAAGATCGTAGTAAATGGCGATAGCTTGAAACAGGTGGAAGAATTTGTATATCTGGGAAGCATGTTCACTAGGGATGGAAATATGGATAAGGACATTGAAAGGAGGGTTAGTGCCGGTAACAGAGTTAATGGTGCCTTAAAGTCGGTCGTATCTAGTAAGTGCTTTTCAATAGAGGCTAAATTGGCAGTTCATAATGGAGTTCTGGTACCAACCCTTATGTATGGTAGTGAAACGTGGTGTTGGAAAAAGAAGGACGAAAGTAGATTGAATGCAGTTGAAATGCGATCTCTCAGCCGAATGTGTGGTAAGACTATGTATGATAGGTGTACTAATGTCAAAATTAGAGCAGAGTGCAAGGCTGAGATAAGCATTATCGACAAAATGAAGAAAGGTCTTTTACGATGGTTCGGTCATGTAGAATAGCGAATGGATGATGAAAGAACGGCTAAAAAAATATATGTTGGGACTGTGCCTGGATGTAGAAATCGAGGAAGGCCGAGAAAGACATGGCATGATTAAGTAAAACAAGTGCTTGAAAGTGGGCATGTAAGAAGTCGGAATAATCGACGTGCGTGCATTAGAAGATGTATGAATGTGGAGGAAGCAAGAGAAGTACAGAGTGGTGTGGCGTTCTATCCTCGCTGCCTACCCCTTCGGAGAAATGGCGTGATGGTTAGTTAGTTAGTTAGTTAGTCAGTACTGTAAGATTGTCCGCCTCGTAGCATAGTGAGCGCATTTGGCTACCGTGCCTGAGGTCGCGGGTTCGATTCCCGTCGGGGGTCAACATGAAATATTTATTTACATGAGACTTTCATACTAATATTTCATGTGTGATACCTTGGACTGGTACTGAAGCGAAAGACTGATCATCTTGCATTCATGTAATAAAAATGATCAAGATACACTGCACTTGGTGTACCAATGCAGTGCCCTATGCACCATTGGGTGCGGATAAGGGAAAGTAGTAGTAGTAGTAAGAATGATGATCTTCTCCAACTTATGACAATATTCCGGTGTCAGTAAAGAATGTTTTGTGTGGCAGGTTACAAGTACATGTTCGGCGACCGGCTGGTGACGGTGTGGTCGGCGCCCAACTACTGCTACCGCTGCGGCAACGTGGCCTCCATCCTGGAGATCAACGCGCCCGACAAGCGCCAGCCCAAGCTGTTCCGCGCCGTGCCCGACTGTGATCGCGTCATCCCCAACAAGTTCACCACTCCCTACTTCCTCTAGTCGCACTCCACGCATTCTAAATCCTTTTAATCACCTACTTTAATTGAGATTTCAATTGCATTCGGTTTTCTTAACACTTTCCAAGTTGTCATATAAAAATTTAACACCGCGTGTCTCTATACAACCATTCCTGTTACATTTTTTCAAAAATCTGTATAAAATTAGCGTCGACTGGAGCAAATATTACTTTTCTCAGAGCCCGTAAAGACAAGAGATTAGTCAGTGTTCTGGGCCTTTGTCATAATGTTGGAAAGTGAAATCCTCGCTTCTATCTTCCGTTTAGTACGGAGTTTCAAATCCATAGAAAAGTTTTCTTTTAGATCCCATCAGGACAGGGAAAAGCAACATCATTTTAATGTAAGCAGCAATATGCTATTTGTACAAAACGTGGCACATAATTTTCTTAAATTTTTTTGACATGCAGTATTCTGCATTTGTGATAACTTTCAAGATATTCCAATTATTTGTAATATTTCCTTATCTCTGAATAATACTTTAACAATGTCTGAAGGAAGAATGCTCGAGCTGAGTAAGGGTAAATATAATTATTGAACAAATCTCCTTTGGAGTGTTAGGCCGGGGAGACTTGTACAACTGTATATATATTTTTTATATCTAATATTACATGTGTTTTCATACAAAAATAATTAAAGCTAAGTTGATATCTATCCGCATTTTTATTTTAAACCATATTTGATAATAAACATCTATTTTTAAAATAATTTCCAGGTGAGGGAGGCAGTTAATGCACCGAGTGTTTAATACTAAATTTACACACTTGACAATCACCTACGAGATAAATAAATTATTTAAAAAATAAGACATTACAAACCTGCATCTGGTTGATATCTAAAATGTGTGAAAAAATCATTGCTCTAATGTTAAATTCCAGGGAGAAAATCAAGGAATACGTTTGTATGGGAAAGCGGTTGCGAGTCACGAGGTGGAGATGCTATTGAATTCAAATAGTTGACAAAATGCTGAAAATAGTTGCGAGTGGAAAGTAGAGTTTTAGAAATCAGATTCCGCATTGTATTGTGAAAATTTCACCCAAAATACACTGATAACCGGTTCACAGTTTATTCAGTCACTACGCAACGATTCAATAACACAAAAACCACAAAAACTTGAGTTGCAGAAGTGTTTCAGATTACCGGTTCTATCTACGGAGATATTATGCACACACAAAGATACATGCACGAAAAATCTATAATTCAGTAAGTTAAAAGGTTAATCTGTAAAACAGTTACTCTCCCTTGTCACTTTATGCAATTTTGTAGTTTAGAGTTTATTTGTGCGGGACCTGAAAATTTCAAACACCTCCTCAACATTATGTTTTCCTGGTTAAATTAAGTCTCTTAATACCAGATATTTAATACCAGTACATTTTCAATATGGATTACGCTTAAACATCAAAACACAAAGTCTAAAATTATGAATTTGTGTGTTCTCAGCATCAATGTTTCAGACATCTCCTCAATATTGTGTTTGCCTGGTAGAAATTAATCTCCTAAAACAACTTTTTTTTTCATTTATTTAATTATTTAAAATCCTGCAAAATCTCCTCAGTATTATTATGTTTGCCTGGTATAGTTTAACCTCCTAAAACAACTAATTTGAAGTTGTTTATATAATTATTTAAAATCCCGCAAATCTCCTCAGTATTATGTTTGCCTGGTAGAAATTAATCCCTGAAAACAAATTATTTTTTGGCATTTTTTTAATTATTTAAAATCCGCAAATCTCCTCAGTATTATGTTTGCCTGGTAGAAACTATTCTCTCAAAACAAATTATTTTTTGGCATTTATTAAATTATTTAAAATTTCCTCAGTATAGTTTATTCCAAGAGAATCTCAAGTGTATCAAGACACCATATCTTTTCTTGGAATGCCTTTATTTATAATCAAGATAAGTGTTTATTTGATGAAATATTAGGATAATATTGTTTTACTACGGAACAAGCAACAACAGTTAAGGAGGTACCGAGGTGAAAATAGCGTATTAACCGAAATGGTAATTTGGCGGTGATACGCGCTTTTCGATTACTATGATAGTGTGTGGCATAAAAAATTTCAGACACCTCCTACAAATTATGTTTTCCTAGTAAAAGCATTATCTTTGTGATCAGTTATAAATATTTAGATGGAAAAAAATGTATTATACTAGCTGTAAGAATTTTTTTTTACGTCTAAATAAAAATGTAAAAGCAAACAAAAAAAGAATATTTTTTTAATACATACATTATGAATAGGGAAAATGATAAAACATCAGTATACCAGTCTTCAATTGTGTATTTATTTGTGCGTGACTTTAAAATTTAAGACATCTCAACATTATGTTTTCCTGTTCAAATTTAGTCTCTTAATAAATATCAAATGGGGAATATTTGCTAAAACATCATAATACAAGGTCTTAAATTATGTATTTGTGTTCTCTCGGCATTAAAATTCTAGATACCTCCTTAATGTTTTGTTTGCCTGGTAGAATTAAATCTTTTAAAACATCATGTTATCATCGTTCGGCATGCATTTGTTTATTTATTTCAAATCCCACACACCTCTTCAATATTGTGTCTGCCTGTTAGAGTTGATTCTCCTAGTAAACCACATCATCGGTCGGTGAACAGTTTGGAGTGTAATGAAACGCCAGTTTATTAACAAGAGTTTAATAGCATGATGAGGGGGGTAAGGTGGTTACAGTATCTACAGTAGGCGGGCAGAGTGAAGTTCCTTAACTAAGCGGCGACCAGCCTCGGCCGATCACTTCTTGGCCTTGGGCTTCAGGGTGAAGTAGGCGATGAGGATCCCCAGCCCGAGGTAGGTGGCCTTGGCGACCTGCAACATTATACCAAACGTTAACATTTACCAGCGCTCTTATCCTCCACAGCAATCCATCACCGTGTATGTAACATCGCGGTCAAGTCATCCAGTGTCTTTTGAACAAGAGTTTCAGAGAAGTGACATTCCATACTTACTACCTACTAAATACTACCCACTACGTCATCACTAGACATCTAATACACACGTGTATTTAGATGGTAGAATTTGATAGGTGGTGTTATGAAATTAACCCTAGGAAGCGTATATTTGTAGAAAATTTGTATGGAAACGCCTCTTCTAGTGAATTCTTGTTCGAAGGTAATGCCAGTAACCAGGTAGTGTAGGTAAATTATATTTCTATTGAATAAACCAATAGTAACACATAACATCGTTTTATTTAATCATAATCCAGTAAATATATTCATACATTGGTGGAATTAAATTGTTTTGATGTAGAAAGTATTCTTACAAGGAAAACTACAAGTTCCCTCTACTGAAAAGTGGTAAAATTGGAGTTCCGCGATGATGGATTTCCGATATGGCAAATAGCATTCACAAGCCTCACTACTTCCTATAGTTAGCTACACCGGTTCATTATTATTGGTGTTTTCCTATGAAAATCAAGGCGTTTTAATAAAACATTGTACTTTTTATCGACACTCTTTATCGAGTCTTTGGTCTCTAATAATCCAAATATTAAAAAATGATTTGTTTTTATTTGAGATATTACCGATTTGAAGGTTATGTTCAAGTGACTTACATAAATGGTGCATTTTAAATAAAACCAAATACAGAGTGAAATTATTTTACTGTCAACGTGAAAAACGTAACTTTCTCGACAGTTGACAGAATGTAAATGGACAAAATAGAATATTGGTCTTACATTCGCTCTGCCAGTGTTGGTGACAGAGTTGAATATCTTCGAAATCCCCTTCAGTTGTTGCTCCTCGGCGGACATTTTCTAGTAAGCAATCAAATAAGATATAAAAATCCGGCAAAATACCGCGGAAGAATAGAAATTAATAACACAAAATATCGAATTCAAATCCGAAAATAATTTTTCACCTGTCAATAAGTAGGTTCCAAAATGGCTGGTTATGTAATTAGTCCGGTAAGTTGGCCCCCCTGTCCGGCGTGAGGTTCGTCTCGTTGTTTCGGAAAACATGGCCGATATAATTTTTATTGTATTGTGCACACGCCGGTAAGTTTAAAAATAAAATGAATGTCTAAAATTAATTGTTGCGATTTACGATTGTGACATGCTCTTCTACTTTTGGATGCCCTATCTTTTTTAGGATCGCCCTTGATCATTTTTGATATCTTGTAGTAAGCATACCCGATAAAAGAAAATAAGTATGTTATTTTTGCGACCTGAAACAAAATATGGAGTTGAGTGTTACAAAGAATTGTATTAATTCTGATTAAATCCATTTGGTGAATTTCTTCAGAAAAGAGAATTCATTATAAATATGATGGGATTACACAAAAAATGTAAAGTTCGATAAGCATAAAGCCGTTTTGCTTTTTAGCTAATTTCGGCTTGCGAATCTAGAGTAGCCAACAATAATTTGATAATTATTAGCCATCACATTTTTTACATCTAGCAATTTTCAAAATAGGTCTGAATGTATTTTAGTGGAAGTTGTGTTATTTTATATTTAAATAGTTTTGAAAAAACATTTATTTTTATTTGCGAATCGAAGTGGGAACCAGTTAAATGGAAGCTAAAAATGACAATCAATAAGAGAGCTTATTTTTTCATTTCATCAGAAATCTGGTACTTACATTAGCTCTTCCCGTGTTGGTTTCCCCATTGAAATATTTTTTCAATCCTGTAGTGACACGATCCCACCGATTCCCATCAGTGCCTCAGTATGGATTTTTTTTTCTTAACAAATAACATGATTGGTACAACCAGAAATGTGCCGTATAAGCAGTACAAAATATACACAAAAGACACAAAATAGCAGTATACACATCAATCTATAGAAAAGAAAGGACATATCCAAGGGGAAGCATCCTGCTCGCTCCAAAGGACTTTCTTCATGGTACAGTCTCTGGTCAATTCTAAACTACATTGGTACTGTAGTTTTTAAATACCAAAAAATTTAGGCGGGCATGGCTGGACAACGCATGACAGATCATAGAGAAACAATAAATTAATAAACATAATAATATTCAACAATAACGAGGAAATAAGAAGACTAGATAGTTTTGTTTAAAATAAATCTTTCAAATGTATATAAGAGCTTTATAAATTAAACAAAATATTCAAAATGTTTTAAATTAGGAATCTAAACATTTTTCACTCTTCAATAAATTAATAAAGTATTTTACGTAGGTGATCAATATAAACCACTGAGTATATATTATAATATTTTTCTTTGTTCCAAAGATAAGTGCGCAAAGGCAAAAATCACTATATGCTTCAAGAATACAATTGGCTAAAATTTGCAGAAATGCACAACTGTCAAGCACCCATTTTGTGCAAACATGACCTACAACTAACCTTATTTAAAAAGTAACTCGGAAGGTAATGCAGATTTGTAGGAAAAAACTCGGTTAGTCTTGTCTATGTCTTATGTTAAAAAGATATTTCTCAAATGACATTTTTCATACCAAATTCCATCATTACAAAACACATCGTTACAACTTCCTCAGCCGCCATTTTGAACATTTTCGACTGAAGCAGAAAGTTGACAAAGCTCATTTTCTTTATAATTCATTACATTTGATACCCTATTTTCCATTATTCACAACGAGATCACAATTTTTTTTCAATACATTCACAAGTATCTCTTCAGCATTTATAAATAATGGACAAACATCCAAGACCTAACCTAAAATTTTTTTACACATACCACGAAATGGTAGAGATTTATTGGTAATAAAACAATGTCCGGAATGATGAAGTTAATGAATTCTTCCGACACATTTGTCATAGACTTTATTAATCAGTACAGAAAGCTGAATGATGAAAGTCTATGAAATTGATTTTTAAATATACCTACTTTTGTTGTAAGCACATAACTTTTCTAATTTATATTTTGTTAAATAAAAAACATCAAAATGCTTCTCATATTTCAAAATCAACATATTTTTGATAGTCTTAATTCTGACAGGTCTATTTACATTAGTGAGTGACTATTTAGAACAGTTTACCTAATGAGTTGCTTCTACAAAGAAATTGAAAAAAAAACACCTTCCAAATTGTATTTTAAGATATGGGTGTTATATCTAAAAGTAAGTTTTTCAAAAGAGAAGAAATCTTCTAAATATCATTCTACACTAGGTACCTACATGATTTTTTTTGAATTTCAGCACATTTATTTTTATTGTAATAGCAACACTCAAAAATAGTAAACCCCATGTGGGGAAATGTGACACTATTTAGGTATTTGTTGATAATCAGTTTGAAACCATAGAATAAAATTATTAAGCCTTAAAAATATTTTTAAAAAAGGAAAAAAGGTCACTTTTGTATGACTTAATCGATCTGCATTCCCTAAAATCTATGCAACCCTCAGACAATATGAAAAGATGACTACATATGACAGTAAAACCATCTTCTGACAAACCCTACGATTCAGTTCGGGTTACATCAGCGTTAGCACCATCCAATATTAAAAATTAATTACCTTTCACAATACACGCCAAGAGTGTGACGCATTACGATGGGTTTGGCATTCCAATACTTTGAAATGACCAGTAGGAATCTTTGGAATAATAATCACAAACAAAGCATTATAGGCTTTATGGAGCTATACATTATGGCTTTATTTTGTTTTCAATTTGAAAGGTACATAAACTGACAGATTGTGGACGGCAAAAATAAACTTTTCTGTTTGCCGTAAAAATAGGAATTTCCTAGCAATAAAAACAGTTATAATACTGACTGACGAAACAATATATAATATAAAGCGCTCTAAGCTTAGGTATTTAGCATTAAATTACAAGTCAACTCTCATTTTTGTAATAAATCTTTAAAATAAATCATGTCAAGTGGAAAAATATACACCGCAGAGTAAAAATATACTTCATAGACAATAAGTTATTTCTAAATTTGAAATATAAAATAGTATTTTTTTAAGTAAAAAGAAATCTATGCAATCTTACAATATTTGCACATTTCAATTTGTTAATGCTATTTTCAATGAAGCCTAAACGGCTTGAAAATAAGAGTCATGTTGTGGTGGAGTGGGGATTCGAAGAAGGGATCTTTATACTCAAATACTACCACTGGGCCACCACCCGTTCACAGTAGTATCTTAAACTAAAATTAAAACTAAATAAGCAGCCAAGTAATAGGATTTAACATTTCAGCACTTATTATTTTGAGATCATTAGATGACTGATTCGTGAAATGATGCTTTTAAAATAATTTGATATAGATTGTGTATCTTAAAAGTAAAATAAATGATTCTCGTATCTGTTAAAATCTGTAAAAATAACTAAAATTTGCATATCGCTCATTTGCTGCAACAAAGTCATAACTCAGAAACCATTATGTTTTAATACACAGGGACAATATAGCGATAATGTGACTTTTCTGCAACTTTTCCTAATCGGTGCATAGGGCACTGCATTGGTACACCAAGTGCAGTGTATCTTGATATTTTTTTATTACACAAAGGTAGGATGACCAGTCTTACGCTTCAGTAACAGTCCAAGGTTATAAAATATTAATATGAAAATCACATGTAAATAAATATTTCATGTTGTTGTTTTCATATTGAAATCGAACCATGCACGGTAGCCAAATGCGCTACCACTGCGCTACGAGGCGGACACTATGCTTAGGCAGATATGACTTTAAAAATGGTAATATCAATTATGTGGTAAATCGAACCGTTACTTAAATACGGACGTAATCATAGTTTCCAAAAGATAAATATTATTTTAACATTGAGCCACCATTTAAAAATGTTGTTATTTGAGTTTGAACATTGTTGCAACTAATGAATGATATAATTATCGTATTTGGCCTCTTTCCACTGCTTGAAACATAATTGCATTAAATCGAGGTATCTCACTGCTTGTTTATATGTTTTTGTACGATTAAGATCTCCCTTTGGTAGAGCTGGAGCAATTGGTCTGCGGTGGATTTAGCCGCGGTCCTCCTCGTTGCCGCTCTCCTCGGAAGAGGCGCGGTCGGCGGCCGACAGCGCCACCCGGGCGTACTCGTCCGTATCGATGCTCTTGCAGAAGTGAATGGCGTACCTGGAAAACCGAAAGTATAGTCGAACTTGCTTATTACGAGCACGGAAACAGTGTGATTTTGGTTAAAATGAGGAAATATTAGTTGGCATTTAAATTTACAGTTATGTCCATAAATTTATTCGGGCAATTTGGGCATTTCTAATCCTATCTCGGCGATGTATCTTAGAATTTTCGTCTCCAAGACTGTCAGCATGGATTTGGTCTTACGTGTGTCCGTTCTTGTTTCAATTTCATGTCATTATTATTTATGTTAAATGTTACCTCAGCTTCTCCCTGAGCACCGCCTTGCAGGAGTAGCGCGGCATCTTGAGCAGGAAGAAGCAGGTGTAGCTCTCGGGCAGGAAGTGGTCGGCCGGCTGGTACTTGTCCAGCACCTGCAGCACGAAGTCCCGGCCGCGGAAGTCGGCCTGCGAGCGCGGCAGGCGCGTGCGGCCCCACACGAAGCGCAGGAACAGCGCCCGCTCCGCGCTGCTCAGCTCCTCCATCACCTCCCAGAACCACTGCACCAGCGGGCTGGTGGCCTCCACCCCTGCGGAACAGACAGTCGGGATTACAGCGGATAGTAGACAACACAGCGCTGTATGGAGATGCCGATGTTAGAATACCCACCCTTGTAGGTGGCCAGGGAGCGCAGGGCGTTGAGGGGGATGTCCGGGGAGCCGCAGACCAGCGCCTCCAGCTCGGGGGCGCTGAACAGGGCCAGCAGGGGGCCCGGCACCACGCGCGACGCGCCGTCCCTCACGGCCGCCGCCTGCTCGTCAAACTCGTGCAGACTGAAAGTTGGAACATGTCGTTTAGTACTAGTGCGCAGACTTTGGAGGTTTTGGATTAAATTTCTGATGAGATCACTAAAATCAAAAGTGATTTAAGCCTGAGAGTCGTTCCTCTCTGTTACTGGAGTCTCTTGTCCTGCTGAGGTGGTTATTAACACTTTAAGATCAGTGCAATAAAGAGATTTTGGGAACGGTGATTGTAACAGGGTATATGATTTGCTCTTTCTGTTCAAAGTATTAAAATCTATGTTTGATTGTTGTCAACTAACAAATTTAATTAGTATACGAGTGCCTGGTCGAGTTACCCGTAGTAATGCACTATTTTACTGTAGCCAATCATCGACCAATTACAGTGCTAACTCACCGATACGAAGAATGCACGCACTGGCTAACAAGTATACTAATAATATTGATGTTTTCAACACAAATCTAGTGCATTTTAGGGAAAAGTGTCTGGATGCCATCTCTGGCGGTAATGAATAGCTACCTACTGTGTAATAATTTAAAAGTGTCTATGTAAAAGCCCTATGGGCGTAAAAAAACAATAAAATAAAATAAATAAATAACAGTAGAGATCTTCAAAACATAATGTTAAAAAAAATATTTTTGCTAATATCGGATTATGTATGAACATAGAAGACGGTTAAGCATAATTACTAGGGATAATTTATAAAGTGCCTCAAGAGCGCTTAAGTATAATAAATGAAATGCAGACAGATGTTTTTAATAAAATGTTGACAAGTGGAATCTAGATGTTCAACTTTCCTATTGGATATTGTCGTCCAATCGTGAAACTTATAGTAAATGATATCATACCGGTAGTTGAGCGCCAGAGAGACGTACTCGTGGCGGTTGTCCGGCGTGATCCTCCGGTAGCGGCGGGAGAGGGGGATCTCCTTCCCGGAGGCCGATGGGGTGGAGAACGGCAGCTCCAGAGACTGGAATTCCTGGAAATAAACGTCTGCGATTTAAAACAAGAGATGTCACTCGGCTAGCTGACTCAAACACAGTAAGTTACCCTAGCAAAATTGCTAATAGGCGGCCTAATGCCTGCTGTATGGGGGAGGAATATCGGATTTATATTATTAACCGACTTCTCCAAATACAGGGTCGGTGTCGTTAGTAAGATAAGTCTAATGGGTCGTGTATACACCGTTTCCCACGATGAGACCGCGAAACTCCAGAGGGTGATTATTCATGATATTCTGAAAAAAAAATCTTAATAAAGTTTTTCAAAAAACTCAATTCTAATTTCATAAAAAAATGATGATTAAAATATGAATAAAAATTCACGCGTGTAATACCGTCCATTTTTGAACTGGCTAACACCACGTGACCTCCACCAATAAGCGCAAAGCGAAGCGCGACCCTATTCAGATAACTAACTAACTAACTAACCATCACGCCATTTCCCCGAAGGGGTAGGCAGAGAGGATAGAACGCCACACCACTCTGTCCTGGCACACTTCTCTTGCTTCCTCCACATTCATACATCTTCTCATGCACGCACGTCGATTATTCCGACTTCTTACATGCCCCACTTTCAAGCACTTGTTTTACTTGATCATGCCATGTCTTTCTCGGCCTTCCTCGACTTCTACATCCAGGCACAGTTGCATCATATATTTTTTTAGCCGTTCTTTTTCATCATCCATTCGCTCTACATGACCGAACCAACGTAAAAGACCTTTCTTAATTTTGTCGATAATGCTTATCTCAGCCTTGCATTCTGCTCTAATTTCAACATTAGTGCACCTATCATACATAGTTTTACCACACATTCGCCTGAGAGATCGCATTTCAACTGCATTCAATTTACTTTCATCCTTATTTTTCCAACTCCATGCTTCGCTTCCATACATAAGGGTTGGTACCAGAACTCCATTATGCACTGCCAATTTAGCCTCTTTTGATAAGCACTTATTAGATACTACCGACTTTAAGGCACCATTAATTCTGTTACCGGCACTAACCCTCCTTTCAATGTCCTTGTCCATATTTCCATCACTTGTGAACATGCTTCCCAGATATACAAAATCTTTCCACTGTTTCAAGCTATCGCCATTTACTACAATCTTACACTTAGTCATATTTTCATTTCTTTCAAAAACCATCACATTTGACTTTTCCACGTTCATTAATAGATCACTCTCCTTGCACACATCGTAAACCTTTGTAACCAAGGACTGCAATTCTTCTTCGCTATCAGCAAGAAGCACTGCGTCATCGGCGTACAAAAGGCAACTAACAATCATACCACTCATTCTCGCTCCCACGCCCATATTTTTCAACTCTTTCATACAATTATCCATGTATATGTTAAACAACCATGGTGACATCACACATCCCTGTTTGACTCCTTTTGGGATGTCAAACCACGACGTGAATGACCCATTTACCCTTACACACGCTACACTGTCTTTGTACAAGGAAGCAATAGCGCGGACAAGGTTGTCGTTCACTCCATACTCAGATAAGACCATCCATAGCTTTTTCCTATCAACACGATCAAATGCTTTTTGCAGGTCAACAAAAGCGCAGAAAAGCTTCCGGTTTTTCGCCAAAAACTTCTCCGACAAATTGCGTAACGCAAATATTTGATCCATACATCCTCTGCCGTTCATAAATCCACTCTGAACATCCCATATTTTATCCTTAGTCACATTTCTTACTCTCTCAATCAGTATTCTTCCATATATTTTACCAACAGCGCTTAAAAGGCTGATAGCTCTGTAATTCCCGCACTCAACCTTAGAACCCTTTCCCCTTGTATAAAGGCATAACCACAGCTCTCCTCCAATCAAGTGGAGTGCTGTGCTCCGTTAGACACAAGTTAAAAAGTTTATGTAGCCATGTGAGAATTATTTTTACCACCCGACTTAATAAACTCTGCTGCAACACTATCATAGCCTTGCGCTTTACCATTCCGCATACATCTGACAGCCCTGATAATTTCTTTGAGCGGACCCCACTCCTCCCCGCCCACCGCCACCCCGCCACCGCTAGCATTTCAAACAGAAGCCAGTATTACATAGTCGCTTTTTATTAATACTTTTTTTTAATAAATTATTAAAAATGCCCGGATCAAAAAACTTTATAAGGATTTTTTTCTCAGAATACCATGAACAATCACCCTCCGAAGTTTCGCGGTCTCATAGTGGGACACGGTGTATATTGAAAATGCCTGCAAAAATATAGCTATGTAATTAAATTATTAAAATTTGGTGTGCAAAAATATTGTTTTGTAAATTCTAAATTTGTGAAATCCAAACTTGGTTCTATTATACTAATTATGTAAATATTTCAATATGTTTAGTACTACAATGTGTTAAGTATAATACTACAATGCCCTGACTCGACACGGACTATCTAGTGAGTCGAGGCCAGATCATTGGCATGGGTCTCTACTGATTGAGTCGCCATCCCATTATTGTGATTATATTAAATGTGAAATGTAATAAATAAATAAATAAAATGATGATTATAACAACTAGGTGGGCATATAAATGCTAAATGTTGAATTAAAGCCAATGTTTTAAACATTTTTATTTATAATTTTTGCTAAACCTAATGTATGAGTAATCCTTCTCACTTATTAATTATCATATTATGAACAAATGGATTGAACTGATAGTTTGATGGCATTTAGCTTTATTTGTTGCATCCACGGAACATTTTGTGTACTAACTCCATTAATATTATAAACTAGCTGAACCCGGCCACGCTTCGCTGTGGCTTTGTCTGATATTAATTATTAGAGGATTGAATAAAAATAGTCTAGCACTATTATCTGATAAATTTCGATTTTTAAATCTGATTTAATTATTTTTATTCCTAATTGTATACATTTTTGTAAAGTCGGCTAAAATTGATAAAACGGCGGCGCTTTGTACAACTGTCATTCGGTACTTTTTAACTATGACAAACAAAACGCATAGAATGTTCCGTTTCTGTTGGAACTTCTGAATAAAAAGTATATAAAACACTCATTCGCTAAAATGTAACGTTCTGTAAACATTTTGAGTCGATCCATCCATTACTTTCCGAGATTAGAGGTCACAAACATACGGAACCTAAATTTTAATATATAAAGATGATTCTCCCCTCCTGAAGAGGTTTAGTCTTTAGATTTTGAAAGTAAATAAAAGTTTGGGACGTGGTGGAAAGGATTTCATGGTAATAATGGAAATGGGAAAATCACACAGTTAGAATATCAGATGATGGGTGGACAACATTAAGAAGAAGGGTTTCTTGAAGATATAGGAGGGATACAGACTGAAGTGAGGAGGGTAGTTACATTGTAGTCGGGCGGCATGTCGCGGATGCAGAGAAGCGCGGGCAGGAAGCCGGCGTCCACCTCGGCCAGGTCCCGCGGGCGCAGCGCCTGGCCGCCCAGCTGGCGCCACGCGCCCTCCGCCAAGTGCAGCCCCAGCGGGGACCCCGTGCGGATGGCGATGCCCATCAGGACGCCTGCAACACGAGCACATTACATCACTATTCCACCTCTACTGATGCGGTAAATTATTATTATTATAGGCAGGCAGCTTTTGCCTATATCTTTTGTACTGCTTCTTGTCTGCCTTCTGCATCTAAACGGTTTTTGAACTGGTTGACCGTAGTGGAGTGGACAACTAGGCCTGGCAATTTGTTCCAGTCTGAAACCACCTTACTGGAAAAGAAGTTTTTCTTAAGATTGAGCTGGAATTGGGGATGATAGAGCTTCCAGCTGTGGCACCGTAGGTTGGTATTGTACAAAATTTATTTATGGACGATTTATTAAGCGCTATTTTTGCGATAAATCACCTCAAGAGCGCTTTTCGAGCGGGTTTCCTCACCTAGGAAGCGGTACATGTTGAGGTTGAGCACAGAGCCGGCGGCCGGGTCGAGCAGCAGGCAGTCACGCGAGGCGCCCTGGTCGGCGCGCCCGTTGGGGGTCCGCACTAGCAGCGGCGCCGCGCCGCTCTGCAGCTCCTCGCACATCTCCGCGATGGACTCGCTGTACCCCCCGCCGCAGTCGTCCACGCTCTCCCCTGGAAACAAACAAACAAACTCGATCATGAAACCCCTCAACATGTCTCCCACCAGCTGGAGGCGCGATGCAGAAGTCGAGGTGAAGATCTACAGGACATCCAATCTGTGATAAGTCATAATCAATTATCACAAGAGGTGGTATCATACATGATCAATATAGTTAAGGAAATAAATCAAATAGGACACAAAATGCCAAACACTCTTCAAGTTGATCGGAAGACTGTTGATGTCCATCAATAGTCCGCCTTCTCCATGATGAGTTTTCCCTGGTTTTCTCATCATCTCAGGCAGATGCGGAGAAGTTCCCTTTGGTCCACACCAGATGTATCCCGCCTGATCCCAACACAATATATATATGAATAATCAACTAAGAACAGTGAATGATAAAAAATCCACTTGATGAAATATAAACCTTGTACATCATAAGCAAGGTAAAAAATAAATTAACTCCCACTAATAAAATAAAATAACAAGGCGCAGCCGCCCAATACTGGTGACGGGTACTCACCCACAAACTTGACCTTCCACACGCGGTGCGGCAGGGCGAGCGCCTCGTGCGTGAGCAGCGGCAGGCGCTGCACCATCTGCGCGAACACGGAGCGGGACGCCGCCCCCGGGGCGCGCGCCCGGCGCCCCCCGAGCCGCCGCAGCTCCACCACGGGCCCGTGCTGCCGGTCCCGCACCATGGTGCTCATCACCACCTACCAAAACCATAATTACCATTGTAACTAACATTTTAGATGAACATTGTACTTAAGTCTTTTCAAAGAATTGTAATTGAAATGGTAAGCTATGTTGTGGCGATGACAAACCTTTCTGAACGCGGCCTCCTTAGCGTGGTACGGTAGTAAGGAGCGCAGTTTCTCTATGGTCTTGGAAGTGAGCATGGCCAACACAGGGATAATCATCTCTGCTGCGTGGTGGAGCAAAACCTACAATGTTATATTTTATAGTTATATCTGTCAAATATTATCAAGACCTTATGAGTGATGGAGTGGGTCTGTGCGTGACTCACCGGCCTTTATTATTATCCCATTCACGGCTATGGGCCATTTAAGTGGCCACTGCAAAGACGTGT
>JAGVSP010001977.1:0-60966 GCA_022494985.1 Micrasema minimum
TGAAAAAAAGACAGCTGTATCTATCATCCACTATCTAATACATTTTAATTTGCGTTTTATGAGATTTAAAAAAAAACAGAAAAATAAAGTTTTTTTCTTGTTTTCTGAAAATTCAAGCTCAAAAACTCAAGCTTTCATTACTAAATAACATTTTGAACGTATACAAATACTTATAGACAAATTACTGGATTATACCCATGCTGGGCTGATATCAGATATTATTGATATCCCAACAGAGACAGAGAGACTCTGGAATGTGGGTTATCCACTTAACCCAGCCAATGACAGGTCATAAGCCCTGTAAACGCCTAGATAACCTACATTCGTTTTCAGAGTCTCTCTGTCTCTGTTGGGATATTAATAATATCTGATTACTAAATAAGTTTAAAAAATAACTAAAAAACATCGGATTTAATATGAGAATATTTTGACTGGGCTATACGGAACACGGAAAAAGGCAACACAGTAGGGTACATCTCGTCACATCACAGATATGTGGGAGTCGCCCGTTTCCAATGTTAGTCTTGTCCATTTTTCAATGTTTTTTTATGAATTTCAATCTCGTTTATTTCCAGGTACAGCAGTGTGCCGGGGTGATAGCGGGGGAGGAATGGTGTTCTTCGACGAGAACTACAACAAGGAGAAGCGCTGGTTCATCCGAGGGATCGTCAGCGCCGGGCCGCTGAACGAAGACAATAGCTCTTGCCGTAACGACACCTACACCGCCTTCACACACGTCTTCACCCTGAGGGACTGGCTCAACGCCAAGCTGAGGAGACTGATAGTGTCATAGTTACTAAACCCGTTGCAACACGTCTAAATACAAAGGGTATTCATTATAAGCTGTCATGCAAACAGGTAGGACCAGCGCCATCTAGTGAAAGAAGAAAGAAGCCCCCGTAAATATACCAAGCTTGGTGACAATAATGCTAATAGAAGTGTGAAATTTCACTTCTACAAGTCCTACTGTTGGAAATTATATCACGATAATGTGCGGCCGTATGTGGCCTACATAGTCAATTAATTTCTATCCCACCTTATAGTCCAGACCTCGCTCCAAATGACTTTTTTATTATATTCCCAGGCCGAAAAAAATCTCAAAGGCGCCATTTTCTTGTGCGTAGGCCTAAGAAGTGATTTTGTAGGTGCTGTTCATGGATAGCTTTAAACATGTCTGGAGTGGCAGACACTAGAACAAGTCTAGAGACCACAACTGTAAATATATTAACCTTATAAATAAAGAAATTTATCACAATATTGTCTGTCTCTATGTAACATCCCATGTAAGTTGCAATGACGAAAGGATTTTAGGCACTGATCCCACCAAGTTAACTCTTAATGTAGCCGACGGATCCGCCGACTACAGTTAATTATTTATTTTTTATACCGTTTCCCCTTAGGGGCTGGTGTCACCGTAGGCGTAGCTCCGATGTCCCGCAGTTGCTGCGGCCCGGTAGAGCAGGGCTCGTTGCGAGGCTGCTTCTATCCCTCCGATGGCGGCTCGCACCGGGTTGTAAGGCCGGTGCTTGTAGTAGGCTGCGCTTCGTAGCAGGCAGCGGGTCCAAATACCGGGGTCTTCCAGTTCCAGAGAAATCCAAAGGCCAGTCCAGGGTGGTAGCGGTGGTCGATGTTTCTTCAGAAGTGGTCCGGTGTAGTAGCGAGGTCGGGTAGCGTAGAAGTATGGAGAACAATCAAAGACGGAGGTCAGGTTGCAAGTGATTTATTCATACTGGCTGCGGCCATATTTATTTCAATGCCCGGACGCGTCGTGCGGGGTGGCGCGGCGCATGGTAGCGGGGTGCGGGAGGGGGGTGGTACGCTCATCGCACCGCACCCGTCCCGCTTGGCCCCGCCTACCGGCTACGTAAAAGGCGCCACATGGCGCGCGCGCGCGCCATAACCACACCGACCGCCGGGCGAACAACATCATACATATTTAACAATATCTAACAATAATCAACTTTAAATGGCCCTTTTCAGGGCCGCGCTAGCTATAGCTACCCGGTACCCGCCAGGCCAGACCCATAGATGGCAGATATGTCCTTTATTGGGGTCGAGCACTGGCGGCTCACAATTGTACCGGGGCTCCTGTGTATGCATTTATTTATTAAACATAATTTCTTAATTTAATTCGTTGCGTCGGCCACACTTAATATAGCGAGGTGTTCGCCTGATTAGATGGGGTCTTTTTTATATTATAGGAGAAAGACTTTAAAACTTTGACATGTGATATGTCAAAGAGTTTGGCGTATTTCAGATTATTATTTAAGCATGGATCAATAAAAATATATCATTTTAAGTAAGTATGTAGTTTGACGCCGAACAATGTCAAATTAAATATTCATATTATAAATATTGTTACTGTGCCAGCGAAGTCCTTAATTTTTTTTTTTTGAGATTTCAAATTGTGTTCATTTCAGTCTGCGTTTAAAATCTGAACCGGTAAAGCAAATTTAGTGATATTTGGCATTTATATTAACTGATATGAGGGTCTCCTGCATGATAGAGGGAATGGCTGTGGGGACAAACTCCAGAGGGCGCCATCGAAGGGAATCTGGAACAAGTGTGCGAGGGCCGTAGAAGATTAGCGCAGCGGAGAACGAGATGCAACGCCTTGTTGCAAACCAACGGGATTGAGTCTACGAGGAGGACTGATATTTTAACAGGTGAAAGAGTATCAATGTTGAAATGAAAAGACCATAGATATACATAACTATAAATCTTCGAATAAGCATTTGGTGATTTTTTGGTAGATTTTGCAGGCTGATATGCATGCTGATATGATTGCAGAATGATATGATTGTGTATTGCCATATCTAAAAAAATAATTACTTCACTACTCTCCCTTTCTACCTCTCCAGTTGATCTCCACTCCTCTATACATATATAACTCACTAGAGTGTAACAGATTTAGAAAGGACATTACTTGCAAGTATCTCAAATATTTTATTTTGTGTACATGTCGAATTTGAAATTTTTTGGCATAGTATCGTAATTCAGCTTACAAGGCAGATATAAAAAAGAAAAATGTAATAGAAGTTTGAATTTTGAAAACTGGTAACTGAAGTTTTCACAAAAGAAATTTAGAAGAAAATAAAAAGCTGGTTAAAAAAGTACGGGCTAAAAAAAATTGATAAAATACGAGTGATCATAATCAGCAATAATTCGAAAACCGTCTATAAAATTTTTGTCTTTACTTTTCCTTGTTTTTTGTCTATGCAATGATCGCTCATTTATCTTTGCGCTCATTTTACTAGAAAATCTGTGGCGCTCATTTTCTGACGTTTGTCTGGCTGAGGTTCGTGTTTTTGTACTTTTATTTTCAAAATAAACATCTCTAAACTATAAATGTCTTAAAGTTTTTAATTTTCATAAAAAAAATAATGTGCTGCTTATTAATTTGTGTTCTTGTTTTTTCCTTCGTTTAGCACAAGGAATAAATAGCTGAAAATGGTTGACTTTATTGGATATGCCTACGCCGCTACGGTAGCCGCCGGTGGTATTATGGGATATGTAAAGGCCGGTGAGTTAAATCAAAACTAATTTGAATATCAAGAAAATAGCGGACCGATCAAAGCCAAGGTCCAATAATTATCAATATGCATGAATAATAAAATAGTGCATTAAATTAATATAAATTATTATATTAATTTGAAATGCGATAGAAGGTAAAATCTTGATTGAATGTGAAAATGTTTACAGGAAAAGTTTTATTATGTAAGTATATTATCAGTTTAATTACGAGACGCGTTATTGTTGATAACAGGTTACTAATTACTTTAAATGACAAGTTAAATTATGTATTTTAAAACGCAGTGATAACATGAACAAATCATCAGTGATTGGACATTGTCATCAAAGCTTTTTTTTAAAAAAATATTTACTGACCAGATTACTATTATGATTATTTTTAATGAAATTGTGTTTTAAGGATCGGTGCCATCTTTGGGGGCGGGTTTGCTGTTTGGATCCATTTTAGGTTTGTATTGCAAATTTATATTTAAGAAAATATTAACATAAAAATAATGCTGCCACAAAAAGACAGCGTGGTAAAATACGTAAATGCAAGAGTATCTTAAATTATTTTGATGTCAGTTTCTTAGGATTCGGAGTCAGCCTTGCACCGTCGATTTTATATGGATGTTGGACCTGTATCTTTTTTTAATAAATTTATTTTCAAAAGTAAAATTTTTGTTTTTACAAGAAATAGAATATAAACACATATACATTAAGAAAAAATAAACAAAAATCCCATCAAGGCATAGCCTGTTTGTGGGTATACTGTGAAAGTCAAGCAGTATGCATGAGGCAGTAGAGAAAAAGATAATAATTTAAAAAAATACAAGATATTGATATCTTTATACCAGAAGAAGGGAAATAATTATAATATATAAAATAAAAAAATACGTAGATTATGTTATTGTTATGGTCTTTATAGTAAGAATGATTCTACCTTTACACTAAAAATTTGGAAAATTTGACAATGCCATTTTATTGTCAGTTAAAAAAGAATTAATTAAACTGGGGGCAATAAAATGTGCATGTCTCTGAGCAAGTCGTGATTTACAATGTGGTATTTCTAGCACTCGGATTCTTCTTTGACTAGACCAGACCTATTTGAGCTTCTAGGAAAAAAGTTTTGGTGCCTAAATATATAATTTAAACATTGTAATAAATATATTCGTCTAATATCCATTAGATTTGCTTCCTGAAACAATTGGAGGGAGGGGAAGATTCTCTCTTTATGGAGCATTATTTTGATAATTAATTTTTGAGACGTTTCCAAAGTGTTTATATGATTATTATACGCATATATATATTTCCGTGCTCCCAGCCCTGATGTGGGTTTTATGTTTGCGGCAGGTTTTGGCGCTTACCAGATGTCCCAGGACAGCACCAACTACTCCCTGAGCTTGGGAGCCAGCACGGTGCTGGGCGGGATGATGGGATACCGGTAAGGAATACTGCCGACTCTTACTTTGAACAGACGCGAGGCGTAGAAACCAAGGCAGCCTTGGAAAATGTAGGGACATAGAATTATAGATAATCTATGAAACAAACGAACTAACTAACCATCACGACATTTCGCCGTAAGGGTAGCAGAGAGGATAGAACGCCATACCACTCTGTCCTGACAGACTTCCTTTGCTTCCTCTACGTTCATACATCTTCTCATGCACATACGCCGATTATTCCGACTTTTCACATAACCACTTTCAAGTACTTCACGTACTTGGTCATGCCATGTCTATCTCGGCCTTCTGCAGCTTCTACATCCAGGCACACTTGCATTTAAACTTCTTAGTAAATAACACATTCTGCAACTGATGTTTAAACATTTGAGTTAGATATTATTTATTTATACAGGGTGTAATAAAACTCGTAATACAACCTGAAAACTGGTGAATCTTCATGGTATTTGGAGACGATTGTGTAATATGACTTCTTAATCTGAGCTTGTAAAAATTTTTTTTTCTTCTCTCAAAAGTTCATAAGTATGGCAGATGAAGTAAAATTGCTCAAATTCTTATTAAAACGCGTTTTTTCATTTTGTTTTCTTTATGGATAGTATTAATTTGACTAAATACATGGTATTTGATATCAATTTGCAAAAAAAAAATCAACTTCATACTTAATTTTCTCAAAAACTAAAAGTCAAATCAAAAAATTTTATTCAACAAAATCGACTCCAAATATTATGTAGATTCACCGGTTTCCCGCCTGTACATTGAGTTTTGTTACACCCTGTATATGAGCAAATTTTTTTTACTTAAATTATTATTATATTTTTTAGCCAGCCTCTTTGATCTTTTTCATACAAATAAGTGAATTCGAACGTGTGGTGGCCAGTGGTAGCGTTGCAGTCTCTGAGTCTAGAGATCCCCGGTTCGAATCCCTACTCCGCCACGACTCGATTCCTATTTTCAAGCACAAGCCGCTTAGGTTTTATTGAGAATACTGTTCATAAATTGAAATATGTGCAAATATAAGATTGCATAGATTTATTTTTATTTAAATAAAGGTCTCGTTACAAAATGGCTGTTTAGTACTTTTTTTAGCAATCTTTTGTGAATTGAAAAGCTAAAATAGCCATTTTACAAAGTGAGAACAAGCGTAGCCATCTGTATAAGCCAGTTATATACAATTATATACAATTGACTCTCAATGTTCATTCCCTACCGTGTAATCTAGGTACAGGAGGATGAATATGGGTAATTAGTTGTACCACTTTTTAAAGTTTTTCTGACGAAACAAGTTTTTCTGCTACTTTGGGTACTCTAAAACAATTTTACTTAGCAGCTCAGGACAGTCAAATATTGTTTGTTGATTCTTTACTTCGGCCCCAATTTTTTATGCTGACAAAGTGTTTTCATTATTTTAGTTTCTACAGCAGTGGAAAGTTCATGCCCGCCGGCCTGGTCTGCATGCTCTCCGTTGCAATGGTGACGAGGATATTACTGAAACAGAACAGCGCCCTCGGCATGAAATCTCCTTGAATCAGTTCCACTATCATCCCAATTCTTCAGTTAATTATATTCAAACAATAACCCATCACAAACTGATCATAAATTAAACACAAAAAATCTGTTGTTCTGTTGTATCTATATTATTATTTATGTTTATGGGTTTATTTTCTTATGTATTCGTTAGTAATAAACATAGATCTATTAAGTTAACACTAGACAAGCTATTTCAAAGAGAGCTGTCTCTCAATTTTATTTTATTTTCAAATGAGCAAATTTTATGTTCCATTTGTATTTTGCAGTAAAAAAATATAAATTTATTTATCTTCTACTATCTAATACATTTTAATCAGTCTGTTTCCCTCTAACAAGCTGAGATTGACTCAATCTTCCTAAGACTAGGACATGACAAGGAACGGAAGAAAATAGCCTATCTATGTAAAATTAACATCATTGCTGATGATAACCCATCATTCATAAATTGAAGATAGGAGTGGATGATTATGAAGCAAAAACAAAAATCTGAGTCATGCGAGTTTACAGTTTTGAACTCAGTTCAATTATTTATGAAATATCACTTTTGTCCACTGTTTATTCAGGTTTCTGCTGCTTTTTATATGCTGCAATCAGTTTCAAATGATAGAGCAATACATAAACCCTTCACCCATATACAAAAGTTCAAAACTGTGTTTTAGCTTTGATTCAAGATATCGCAGGTTACATAGTTTTAAAATAGTATTCAGAGGGTTTTGTAATCCATTATTAACACAAGCATAATATTAAAGGTTAGTTAAGTAATTTTTAAAGCATATCAGCGTAGATTATTCTTCAAAGTCTGGTTAATACCTAAGTTAAGGAATACAACCATAATGAATTATTTCTTAGTTAATGGTTCCATTGTCTTCCTTGCATTTTGTTTTCCGGAGATATTATGTTAGCAGTGATGATATTATGAAAGTATACATATTACGTATAATTAAAATTCAATAATGATAGCTCAAATACTGCATATCCTCCTTCCTTAACAATATAAAATAAATATTTGATTTAATCAACGTTTACGTATCATATTCCGACTATCATAATATAGTTTGTAATAGTTTTAACATTTTAAATGTATATTTCTCTTGTAAGAATTGAATAGTTTACGAGCAGACTAAACAATATCTTAATTCTGTATATTTTTACAAAAGCTTACTTAATTATATTAATAAGTCTAGTATTTTATGAAAGGGTTCTGTATTTTTAACTTTTTATGGTTTTAATATCTGTGTCAATTCAGTTACACATGATTTTTTTTAATAAATTTTGTTACCAAATTCTTTGTTTTATTCTATACACAAAACTAACTAACTAACCATCACGCCATTTCTCCGAAGGGGTAGGCAGAGAGGATAGAACGCCACACCACTCTGTCCTGGCATACTTCTCTTGCTTCCTCCACATTCATACATCTTCTCATGCACGCACGTTGATTATTCCGACTTCTTACATGCCCACTTTCAAGTACTTGTTTTACTTGATCATGCCATGTCTTTCTCGGCTTTCCTCGATTTCTACATCCAGGCACAGTCGCATCATATATTTTTTTAGCCACAATATTTTCGTGGTTAGCAATCTGTTTGTTAAATTTGGGGTGAGGGTTTAATTCCTAATTATATTGACAGCAAAATTAGAAATGCAATGTCACTATCCAACTGTATAGCACAATTTTATTTTGATTTTCAATTGATTTTATATAGATTGTTATGAAAAACAGTCATGTGTTGCAGTCCTGCAACGTAGCATTGTGAAGGGTTGAGTAAGTAATAGCTATTACTAAAATTAAACCATATTTTCTTTACATAATATTGTTTATTTTTTATTTAAAAATAGTTATCACAAATATAAACACTAAAAATTATTCAGTGGGCAGTTAATTATCCTCAACATTTGACACAAAAATAAAATTTCTAATATTTAATAAACACAATATATTTTATGATACAATTTGTTTTCTAACCTCAAAAATATACATACAACTTTTTTGTTCCTATTACAAAAATTGTTCCAATCACAACCTTATTTTAATTTACAAAAATATATTTAAAATGACCGCAGGAGATTTCTCGATAAAAATAATAAGATTTTTTAAAAATTAAAATAAATGATTGTAGGGTACAAGTAAATTAAATGTTAATCTGATATCACAGGTTATTTCCTGACAGAATTACACCATACTGTATAATTATTAATAAACCGACCAATATAATATGTATGTTTACAGATCTAATGTTAACATTTTAGCCATTTTTAAGTAATTCTAGCACCTCGTCGACGTGCAGATATTTTCAGATCATTAATTTAAATATCCACAGTAAATTCCACCTGGTGATTGGTTAAAAGCCACTCAAATGGCAACACTTAGATCTGTTGTCTTATATTATTGGTGGAAAAATCAAGAATACGTCCAATAGTCACTCTGATTTTAGTTAATCTATATTACCTACAGTTTTCTGTTAAAGCTACAAAGTGTTTAAAAATAGTAAAATTCTACATGGGTTCCAAGTTCAAAAATAAGGAATTTAATCTTCTAAATATTATGCAGATAAAACACTGAACAGGCGTTAAAAAATAATATCTAAAAACAGGAAGTAAAAAGAAATAAATGTAACACAAAAAAATATATAAGTATATAAATAAATAATTAAAAATTATTAATGCACACGATTTGTATTCGTCATCTTATGACATGAATACTCTATTGCTTAATTTTTTTCTTGAAATTCATCATACCATATCCGCTCCCTATGTGGAGCATATGGAATCCACAAACTGCCTGCAGGCCAAGCGATCGGCCGCCAGCTCCCGTGCATCCTCCCAAGCCAAGTCCACGTCCTCTGACGCAAACTGCCGACGAATTGTCAACAGTGGACGACCAGGACGCCGAGAACCTGATGCCTTGTAAAACAGGCAAGCGTGGTTAAGGCTCTCGGGAGGCATACGTAGTATATGGCCTAGCCAGCCGAAACGCCTGGAACTTTCTGGAAATTAGTCCACAATGAGGGAATCCTCTGTTTTCTAAAGTATTTTTTTTCTATAAACTTACTATTTAACTAAACAAAAAAAATATATTTAATATTTTTTTATAAGTTATTGATGAAGATACGATTTTTTAAAGTTGCACATTTCAAATACCGCGCTAAATACCAACTATGTACTAACTGCGTCATTTTTGCAGGAGTGACGTCATAAAACGGGCCATGGTATTTCTCCAGCCAGTAACAAAACTGTCAAAAATCTATGGAAACTGACGCGGGAAGCACAGATAAAATATACCGTCGACTCAACTGTCATATACTGTTAACAGCTGTTCTAGGTAGACTGAATGGCGGCCATCTTTTTTGTAATAGAAGCTTGTATGTAGATTGTATTCTATATTAAAATGCTATGGAATGCGGCTACGGGGGTTTAAAACGGAAACCGGAAACACTACACTTAGATACAAGGAGTGACGTCATTGTTTTAAGATTTTGAAATGAATGCTATTTTCAACATTTTTTATTAATTTTTGCGTGCGTTTTTGGAATATATCATCCCACTTCAAAAATTTTAAATATTCGCGTCTACACGAAAGCATTTTTAAAATTCAATTCCGGGGCAGCAGTGGATTTCCTCATTATACAAGTTTTTTGTGTATTGTTTGCATTATAATACAATGTATTATAGAAAATATAAATGTAGGTAAATCATACTAACAAATTATTAATAATTTATTATGCAAAATAAGGAGAGAATTTAATATGTAATTATTATTGATTACGTTATTTTTTAACTATGCATAATATTTTTTGAGGTAGTAATAAAAATAAGATCAAAACATTTTTAAATGAATCAATTTGGTAACATACTTTTTAACTATAAAAATATTTTTTTTCTTTTAAAAGTAATGTGTCATTGACGGATTTTATTTTGTAAATACAGTACGTAAAGCTTAAAATAAACATATTTTACATTGCTTTTATAAAGCATAAAAATTATTTATTCTACAATCATTCACTTCGAATAGTGATCAAATTCATACAGCAAAACAAGCCCTGTAAACGCCTAGATATCCATATTCCCTTCCAAACTTCTCGTCTCTGTTGAGATGTCAAATTGAAAAATATGTTTTTACAGTCCAGCTGTCTCAAATACAAGAGAATTTTGAATTCTTATAAAAATAGGGTAGGTACCTAACTTTTCAAAAAGGTGTGATTTTAAAATTAATGTGATAATTTACATAAATACAGTAAATAATTAATTCATAAAAATGTCTGTGCAATAAGAGAAGAAGTATAATAATATTTTTAGGCACTTATTAAAAATGGAAGTTGGTTTTTTTCTGCTTTTAAAAAGAATGTGAAAAATGACGTATTGGGTTTTTCCAAATCGAATAATTTGATATACATTTTGTACATGTTTTTTTAAGAAAATGATTTATTTACATTTAAAAATATTTTTAAGGGCAGTAAGAATTTCACTACATCTCAAAGATTTTTTAAAATTCCTACTCGACGCATTAAAAAAAGTCTAGATAAGTTGGTTCAGTTTTTTAAATGTTGCTAGTAAAATAAAATGTCAAAAGGAAATTAAAATAGTTAAAAATATTATACCTAAAAAATCATTGGATGGGTATTTTCCAATTTAAAAACAAAAAATTTTCAATTCAATAATAATTCTGAAACAAAATTATTGTAATAAATAAAAGCAATAAAATAATATCAAACAATATCAATATAAAAATGTTGCCTATATTTCCACGTTATATTTATTTTCAAATAAAACATTTATTTTCTCTAGCGATTTTTTCCTCCACAAAACATAATTTCTTCAATATAATTAACTAATAGTAGGCTTACGTTAACATAAAAAGGAAGATTTACATAAAATTTATTCTAAGTAGTTTTTGTAAATCGCGATACAAACCGTTAGGACACCTTTCGCATATAAAAATAGTGTCAATAATTGGCGCTTTTTAAATGTTTATTTACAAATTTTACAGTGAAACCTCACTAACAGAATTCCAGAGCTTTATGATCTCAATTTGAATTTTTAATAAGATAGATAGATGAGAGATTTGTGTCAAGTCATTGATGTGAATTTGATCAATATGAAATAAACTTATATGAATTGTTGATTGCATTGGTAAGGTACTTTCCTAAAACATTGATAATAAATTATTCTAATTACTAAATGACATAAATAAAGGAATCTTCAAATTCCATTTTTTTGTACGTCTTATACAATACAACTTATTTTGCATACATACAAAAAAGGATCTCAAAACAGACCGTTCATAGTCATTCATGTTTGTCGATAGCTCTATAAAAAATTTAAAAACGGTCAGAAATTTCGCTCCGAAATTACCATTAATGAGACATCAGTGTTGCCAAATATAAATTATACAAATCTTAAATAATAATAACAATCCATATTTTAAACTGTGCGTAATCTGTCGTACCAACGCATTCAATAATAATAAACATAATTATTTCTACTATTGCATACTCCGTGCGTCCTGTGTTGAATGCCTTCTATACAACTGAAGACATTTCCTTATAGTTAGTAATTTGTTTCATCAGAACTGTTTGCCCGCGCCGGCATATTTAGTAACAATAGCAATCCTTTGCTACCTTCGGTCGGGAAACTTAATGACGTCCGCTGGAAAATGAAAAAGCAAGATTAATATAACATTTCTTCTGTTTTTCGTTGTAAGAGTACGCATGTTCAAAATTATGATTTTAAATTCTAATGAGTCTTTTTCGGTCTCAGGATATGTTAGATTTTTTATTACCAGGCAGAGATTCATGTCTTTTTATTTTTTAACTCAATGAATTTATGATTAACATACTTTAAATAGGTAGTTCAGATAACATAGGCGTAATTTATTTTTAAATTTGTGTCTACAACTTAGAAATACACAAACAATCAATTTATACAATATACATTTTATGGTAAAACACTTAAATGTCAATTAAACAGTAAGATATTAGGTGGTTAATACGAAAATTAAAATTAGTCTTAAAAATACTTAAGTAGAAATATTAAGATTACGGTTAGACAGTAATTAAATTAGTCTATATCGACGCCTCCTACGTAACCCACAAATCGTCAATTTTGAGTTTTTGGTGGATTTCGTCTGTATTTAACTATATCTTTAATTCTACCAAAACAAAAAAATTATTTTGCCAATAATAAGGGCTTTTTTGGGGCGTAATTTGTCGTATCTACAACCAATGCATATGAATGAAAATATTTTCAAATGCTCCTCCTGTAAAATCGCATTTTGTGGGTTACGATATTATACGTAGGAGGCGTCGATATATTTCTAAAAAGCGTGATGCAAAAGTTATGGCACTATTGTATGTTTTATTTACAGAAAAGGTCTGCATCTGAAAAAGGAATATGTAAAGAAATGTTTCAAAATACGAAATGAAGGACAAGTCAGGACGAAGTCTGAAAACACAACCAAGAGAAATAATTAGCTAAACATTAGACAATACTTCAGCAGAAACCTCGGAAATGAATGTTGAGAATATTAATTATACAGTTGTATCGATGTGAGAATAATCTAATCAATTAGTTCAACCTTTGTTTATATGTCACGTGATCATTCTTAATTCGGTACAACTGTAATGACTAGAATACAAGTATGCAACTCTGAGTGGGAAGTATTGAGAAGAAAGTTCAGGACGGGCGAGAGAAAGCTCGCAGAGAAGGGTGATCAGTTAACAGTTGTTGTCTATTATCATTTCTTACCGTCCACGAAACTCCGGATAAATTGTCAATGTCTTTGGACAGGAACTGATTGTGACACTTCTCCCTCACTAGGACTGACTACTCTACCGACGGGATTGTTTTGGGAAGCGAAATAGGATCCGATAGAGTACGACCTCTTGATGTTATTGTTGGAAATCTCTCGGTACTTGGTGAGATCGAAGTCGTAAGGGTTTTTAGTCGTCGTTCTGTTGAAGTAGTCTCTGAAGTCAAGCTTGCTGAAGAACCCGAATTTGGGTTTCGAAGTCGTCGGCTTCACCGTCGTCGACGACGGGATAACCAAATCCGGTCGGTTGGTAGTCGTGATGTTGTTTCTAACTTTAGGTAACGTGGCAAAGTCTTTGAAGTCGTACGGATTTTTGGTCGTGTTGAATTTATAGCGCAAGAAGAACGGTATTTGGGTAGTGGAGCTGGTGGTCGATTTGGTGGATTCTAGTTGCGAAGAGGAGAGGGGGATCGTGTATTCGCGCTGTTTGGTTTCGGCCGTGTACACGTAGAGCTGCGCCCTGTTGACTTGTACCGGGGCCCCCGTGCTGTACGAGGGGTAGGAAGGTTGGAACTGGCGCGTGGACGGGATGGAGTTGTAGATGATCTGGTAAGAGCGGGGAGTGGTGAAGGTGTACTGGCTCTGTATGGAGGAGGTGGGGTACTGCTGGGGATAGTAGGGCTGGTAGGGTCCTCCCTGGTTGGTATACGCCAGCGTCGTCTGCTCATAGAGATACCTGTTTGCGAATTTCATCAAACGACATTTATATTTACATGTTAGCTGGTTTAGCGCATTCCCACACAATGCAAAGGAGATAACTCAAAACACGGACCATTCCAAATGGACCAAGTAAGAAATACGTAATCTATCAAACTGCAATAAAGGTTTTTTTTATAGATATGAACTGATTTAAATCTACAAGAAAAAATGCATTCTTCCGTTAAAATAAAATAAATACTATTTCAATATTTCAGACTCTCTTAATATTTTAATCTTATTACGAGTTTTATTATTATTTTGTAATAGGCTGTTGCTCTTGATTGAGTTATCTCCATGCAGAAGTTAGTAAACAGTGGAACAATGTACAATGAATCATTTTGAATTAATTTACAAACACGAAAAATTATCGTTGGTATAACTGGACACTGGAGGCAAAAATAAAAAAGAACATATCAGATAGCAGAAACAAAATTTAAAAGAAATTTATTAACTAACGCCTGGTAAAAAGCAAATTAAAACCAGATAATGCTACAAATTGTACTGTCTAGCATTCATTATTCATTATATTATCATCATTATTCCATATCTGCTCCTATGTGGAGCACATGGATTACACAAACTGCCTCCAAGCGAAGCGATCTTCAAGTCTAGTATTGTCCATATTTAACTTTTGACATATACTGCCAATATACTGTTACTTTTTTACAAGTAAGATTTGAGAAATATTGAGAAATATTGCTGTGTTAGGGGTTTGTTTCATTGCCTCAAGAGTTGGCCCTAAAATAAGTTAAGATATTTTTTCTTATTACATATTATAGCCATTTTACAGAGTATTACAGTTATACCAATGATATAAGTGTTAGTACCGTAAAACGATAAAAAAAACAAGTAATAAAAATAATAATCACAGTTTTTGAATTCTGCTCAGCATTCGTAATTTAACTTATTAAAAAACATTACAGTAGCCACAAAAATAAGATTATCAGGCCAGTTGGTCATAATTTGATAAATTTGGATTTGTAATGTTGTCTTTGTGACATGATGATCTAACAGCAGGGAATGTAGACAGAGCTATCAAAGTTTTTGTGAAACTGTGATGTTTTTTGTCTCTGCTGTAAAATTACCCAACTTGGAGTTACACTTTTTCTTGTGAGCCGACGATATGAATAACAGTGAAATCGTTCTACACACAATGCCAAAGTTGGACGATTACGGCTGTCAAACGTTTTTTTTAAACTGTTAAAAGATCTTTTTCTTTCTCTTATCGCATTGTATAGTTCATTTGGTACTGCACTGTTATACCAAGTGCAGTGTGTCTTGATCAGACAGCGACCGACTATATTGAGATCAACCATAATTGCACAGTTATGCACGTAAAGCCTACAAATATATATATAATAGCTAGTCAGATAAAACCAGCAGCTGTTTGGTGGCAGTAGTGAGAAAGTTAGACCTAATACTCATGCAATTTTGATTATGTAGTTAAATATTTTAAATTTTAACACAAAAGAACTATAACAAGGAATTTGATTCAATACAGTTTTTGGCTAGAGTGTATGTAATCTTCAGTAACATTGAATTTATTTAATCCTTCTACTATACTTATCACGTTGATTACTAAATGGTTTATGAGGCCAACTTACCTTTGTTTAGAGCTGTTTCCATAGAATCGGACGTAGCTCGGTGTGTGTTGAGAGTAGTCCGGAATTGTGTTCTCATTTTCTACTACGCAGATTCCGTTTATACAGTGCTAGAAAAAAAAGTTATTTAAATGACCAAATGGCTTTTGTTTAGATTCGTGATGGACAAATAAGTCAAGATTTTTGGCTGACTAACATTAATTTGTTTTTGGTCTTCTTAAAAATTATTTGACACACAAGATTATGGTACATTCTGATATTTTTCAATAGTAGTTTTTAGTTGATTTTAACCTTATAAGTACATGTGTTCGAAACGATCCACGGCATCCGGTGATGTAACCTCGGGTTACTTATACAAAATGTTGATTCAAAACTTTTACGATTGTATTTTTCATATAAATGTTTCTTTTTATCGGTGTGTAGTTAAGTATCTCTGTCTCATAATAACTCATTTTCAATTTTTTTAAAGCTGAATAACGCATTAAAAAAAATCGTAAAGTCCTCTGTTTTACTGCAAAATACACGATGTTCATTTGAAATTTCTGAAACATGCAGGTAAAAAATTATTTTTTAAGTAATTAAGTACTACAATTCTTCTATGTATCAACGAAATTAATTAAAATAATATATTAAAATGAAATTAATGAAAATGGGCCACAAACCCATCTGCATTTCATAAAAAAATATTTTATTTTGGATTTAAAAGAAACTGAAAGGAACATTTTACACTAGGAAAAAAAAGGACTTAATCTTCTCGGTTCCCGGACATAATGTTATTAAGCATGTTATTTTGAATAGAAAACCAGTATAGTGACCTGTCCGTCTCCACACGGCGAACCTTCAGCCCGCGGGTCTGTAGGCGACGCAGTACCCGCTGCCCGCGTCGAAGCAGAACAACTGAGCGCAGACGCGGTCATCCTTGAAGCACGCCCTATCCACGGGACAAACACAACATATTCAATATTACAACAGATCTAAGAGAAATTCTGCGTGCTAAAGGAAAAGACAGATTTGTTGAAAAACTGTTTAGCACACGTGATCATCAATGTATCTACTTAAAGATGTATCGTAGTTGTGATGCGATAATTATAATAATCAGTGTTATGAAGTTAAAAATAACCTGATGAATTACTATATAATTTTTTTAAATTTAAAAGTAGGCAGTACATTTTTAAAAACAGTAAAAAGATATATCAATTTTATCGATCAATCCACTATGGCAAATTCAGTGCTCCGTGTAAAAAGTTGTATCATTAATTAGGGTAGAATGTGGAGGGATATTACGTGGTGCCTCTGTCCTTCTTGCACTGAGCGTCCAGAGAGAGTACATTCCCTGGCAAAACTCTTGGTAAAGAGATATCTTCATGAGGCAAGTTGTACAAACAGGTCGCTGTCTCACTGCTGCAATACAAAACATAAAAACAAAATAAATTAAAAATAATAAACTAGATAAAAACACTACAACAATATGTAAAATGTTTAACGAAATTATTTTCCATCTAAGTTTGTAGATTTCCACTGGTTTCAGAACAGATCATACTTTTCTGGGCTATAATGCCATGTTATTGGTTTTCAGGCATAAGGTTTTCGGCGTCCTGGAAACCCACTTTTGATGATTCATCGGCAGTTTGCCGCATAACTACAGGATATGGACCTGATTCAGGAGGATGCTCGGGAACTGGCGGCCGATCGCCTGACTTGGAGACAGTTTGCGGAATCTATATGCTCCACATAGGGAGGGGAAATGGCATGATGGATGATAGGTATTTACCCCCCATCTTACTAATATTAGGTAATGTAAGTGTTTTATTTCATGGCAGGTTAATGTTGCCAAGGATGAAGGATATCTAACCACCTAGTTGGCTGTTAATTTATAAACCGATTGATCCAAGGAGTACTGGAGGCCAGTTTGTCGAATCCATATGCTCCACATGAGGAGTGGATACGGAATATTGTTGTATTTTAGAATTGTTTTGAGGGTCTGACATGATATGACACCTCCGAGGTCTGACGGAGGTGGATTTACATCAGATTCCCACACGACTTACTTCAGGAAGTGATGGAAGCTCTTGACGCTGCACGGAGACCAGCGGAAGCCTTTCTCCGTGTGCCGGAGGTCCGACATGATGAAGCCGTCTTCCACGACACACCTCCGCCCCGGGGGCACCCGAGGTACGACGGAGGTGGACTTCCATCGTGGACAGCTCCCAAACTGAAATGGAAATCATTATTACGAATATTGCTGCCACTCAGCCAGAAATCTTCATCTCCGGTACAACAAAATTTTTATTTGAATGACATTTTATAGAAAAAGGCAACGGTTGAACAGGCAAAAGTAACATTTTCCTCTTATCCTTTTAAATAAATTGTAGAGCTAGATATTTGTGTTTTTTTGGATACTTATATAACTAATAAAATTTCTTATATACTTAACTATAAATTTCTTTGCCTCTGTTGAGATTTGACATGACAAAAGTTTTTGACTAAGAAAAACTTACAGATGGCCGACTTCATGAGCAGCGACAATGATCCCGGAGAAGCCACCGGTATCTTCAATGATGGCCACAGAATTCACCTTCTCTAGTCTCTTGTTCACGACGCACGCTCCTCCGACGTACGCAAAGCCTACAACCGCCACAAATACGCGTCAACACACGTCATTAAAGGTCGGCAGAATGCAACGATAAAAAAACACAAAGAAAAAAAAAAATAATTACTAGTTTGTTGAACAGAAATAACAAAATTTTGAAAGGCAAATTGATTTAATTTTGAAAGGCAAAATTGATTTAATTTTGAAAGGCCAATTGATTTAATTTTGAATTTCAAAGAAGTATCGGCAAATTAACATATAAGGAGAAATTCTTAAATGCCTTAGAATCTAATTGGGATTGTAGTTACTCAATTTTATTTTTATATTTTGAAAACATAATACTAATATGTAGGTATAATAAGTGAAGAAGAGCAAATAAATACTAATGATTATTTACGAAATGAAACAGAATATCGTAATATTATGTGTTTTGATGGCCATAAAATAATGTGTGTGATACTTAAAATTATATGGAAAATATTAACAAGAATCATGCACAAAAACGTAAATATATGCAGTTGATTTGATAGTACATAATGTATTGTTTATATACAAGTGAAGAGTTAGTACACAATGAAATGAGAAAGGGTTAATCTTAAAATATTTTACAATCTAATATGTACAAAATTTAAAAGTATATTGTTGCCATTAGTAAACTATCTCGCTACGCTCGCTTTTTTTTCGTCATTTTCCATAATTTCATTAAAACCTCTAACACTTTTTATATTATTCATTTGTTAAGATCTTGATACTTTTATTACCGTAGTTTCGTTAATACTTTTTAATCTTGCGAAAAATAGAAATTATATATCCATTTAGGCTTTGTAAAGTTATTGTTGAATAAATAGATTATTTAGAAATATTTATTCATGATGAACACAAAATGAAATACTTAATATTGCGTACGAGAAATAAATTGACCATATCTTTTAGTTATTCATTTAAAAAAAAGCCTTTACGGGGTCACGACTGCCTGTATAATAATCAAATAGCAGTGTAACGTTTGATGAAATTTACAATTTCTTGGCTCATTACCTGTTGTTACTGAAAGAATAATATTAAGAATGGAGTTTTGCGTTCTCTTATTGAAATATTTTATGATACTCTTTTGTCCGACAGTTGCTTTTTTATATTTGTAATTAATTTATGTACGATCACAAAATATTTATTTTAATTTACATACTGATATCTTTATGTATTCATGTATCATAACAATGTAATCGTATGCAAGTGATCTATGTAGTTAATTTCAATGTTCAAATATTTGACAGTATTATAATCATTTTCAGTAAAGGGTTTATAAAAACATGTATTCCTGATTTAATTATAAATAATTATTTTTCTTTTATTTAATTATTTATTATTGCGTACTTGCCGTTGAAGAAAACATTTTATTTAAAAAAAAATACTTATTAAGAAAATATGACATGTATTGTGAATAAAACTTAATAAGCTAGTTAAATACAACAACAAAAAAACTTGTATTTCTTCTAAAATGGGACCAGCCCTGCTACACCAAGCTTTTATCTAAAAAAAAATTTAACTAAAAATATGTACCTACTCCTCTAAATGTAAATTTTATGATTACCTACCTATATTGTGTGTGAAAACTTACGTTATTCTGGTTAATCCTCTGAAAGAAATCCACCGAAGATCGAATGTAGCAAAGAAACAAAACGTTTTCATTATTAGTAAGATACAAAAATGTACATTGTACATTACATATTATTTATAACAATATATCTATACAATTTTCAAAAAGCTTAGCGTTTTACTACCAAAAATAAATTATTGGATAGTTTCATCAGTGGTAAAAAATTACATTTTAAACGATCGTATGCGAATTTCCGCTCTCAATACGCAAACTGATATTTATAAGATTTTAAATATTAGGTACCCATAAGTACATGTTTATGAATTTATGTAACACATTGATTGATTACATTGATTCAATGTTCGTAGCACTCACTTTGTAGTTTTCCATCAATACGAAACAAACATTGTTTCAAACAACTTTTGTTTTATTTCATAAATACTTTATTGAATTTACAATGCATCTACTTTGAAATAAAAATATATAATACGTACTTGAGTTTTATAACGTTTTAAATTTATTTTAACAGTCTAACATTATAAAAATATCATGCTGATATAATTTGTTCAGTGATGAATAATTAAAAAGGTCATTAAAAACGTTATGTAATATTAGCAGACGTTATATGTAAGACGTCGATAAAGATATTAATCAATTTTATTTAGACAAGTTTATGTTTCTGATATTTATGTTGAGAATTTTATGGTATGTTATTAATTCAGAAAGATTTATGTATTTTTAAACGGTGATAAAAAAAAAACCTTCGACGTAGTTTAAGAGCCTCACAAAACTACGCAATTATAGTAAATTGATAATTTCAAGGATTACGGAATATTGATCTAAGATTTTTTTATTGTTTTAATTTAATTAACACATTGAGTCACCCAAAACAATTCATTTAATAATTGCAGTATCGTGGCTAATAGCATAATTTTACGGCCGATTTTTACTACTTCCTTACACACGAATTAACTAATAAAAATAAACGAGAATGAAAAATTTAGGTAGTTAAGTCATTAATTAGAGTGAAGTGATTACTTTTTAATTTTTATTTAACTAAAACATATTTTATGAATCTTCTTTAACATTAAGAATAGAAGATGTTATTTAATAATCTTTCAAATAAAAATAAATAAACTGTAACTAACACGTTTTTAGAATTTTATTGCCTGAACGTTTTTAATAGAAATTATAGTTTCTGTTTTATTTTTATTATTATTGATAAAATCCATAATATAAAAAGGCAAATAAGTAAACAGCTTTTTAAGAAATACATATAAATATACCATTATTGATATTTTACAACATTATTGAAATAGACTTAAATAAATAGGTACTTATGTACAATATTGTATAGTGTTGGCAATTAGGTTATTGATCTAAATATTCATATTTATGTAAGAAGTATTGGAAAGATTTGGGGTTTGTATGTACATATATTGAAGTTTGTGTAAGAAAAGAAATATTTTGTGCTTGTGTTATTATCCATAAAAATAAATATCGTTGTCAGGTTCTCCACGAGTCGGTGCTGTACAGGAAAAAATAGCCCAATATGAAAAAAGACAAATACAAAGTAGTTTCCCGCGATCGGGGCAGTAGAGATAGTATATAGGTAGATACTAGATACGAAGAGTAGAAGTGTGCTATTTGACTTTTCGTCTATCCCATTTTCATCCTACCTGCCGTTCCCCTATTGCAATCGTTACTATTCGCGTACTGTCTCCTGCACATGTCTAGTCTGCATCCATGTAAAGAATTACTTTAATCATCATACATAGCAATGCATAGGACACTGCCAGTACTTGTATACTCTGATAGCAGTGTATCGTGATCATGTTGTGAGTTGTTGTGACCATTACCTAACTTACAATATAAAAGTGAAAACGTTTTAATCGTAATTACAGAATTTGAACTTAAATTGCCTTAATTAAAAAAAAGATCGCTATTAATATCGTTCTTTATGTTTTTATTTTTATGTTCATCATGCAAAAGGTTTGTTCATAAAATTTATTTTTTCGTCTAAAGACATCTTACGTAGTAATTTTAAGTTGAAGCTAACATTTCACAAAATAAATGAATACGGTTAGTGATGATTATCATTCAAGCTATGCAATATCATGATTATTTAAAATGTTACAGTCCACCTATTCATTCCAATAATGTATCCCGTAACCTTCTCAAGACAATCGATTGTTTTCCTAAAATGTTAGATGATTTCAAACAAAACCACATAAATCCCTGTAAAGCAATAATCTTCAAAATAAACAAAGTAAATTAAGATTTAGTCATAATTCTCAAAAATTGAAATAAGATTTTTCAGATTTTTTTCTCTGTAAAGAATGACGTCAAAATATGACTAAATAATAATTTACATTGATTCTTAAGAATAACATAACACAAATATAGAGTAGCATATTGTCCAACACCATAATATGCCGAATATTAAAAAAAAGTGTTAAGTGATGAATAAGGCGATATTTTGCCGGCTGTGCTAAATGAATTGACAAGGCATATTTTGCCGGCGGCTAAATCCCTTTTTTCCGGTGCTGGTCATCAATTTGACAAATCGCGGTGGTAAAACATTTTCCCGCCGGCAAAGCAATCGGTGACATTACCGGCCGTGCCCTTTGTGCAGCGACCGTCCCTTTCGCCTTCTGCACATGTCGTACCTGAATTTAAAAAATGCGGTTAATTAATTTATTTAAACATCACAAATATTACAAACAAGAAATCATTACACAAATATTTATTTTAATATCAAATTTACATAGGTAGGGGATAAAAAAAGTAGCCAGATTTAATATTCTTACGATGGCAACCACAAACAATTCGTGATGGCAACATTATGGTTAAAAAAATCAACGTCATTGCCGTTTTCAGCGGTAAATATAATTTTTCTGATGTCTGGTTAATAATGAAATAAAATTACATTTTGTTCAAATACTTGCACACAAATCTGTATTTTTGGTTTTATAGATTTTTTGTGTTACTTTTACGATAAATGATAGTAATTGTTGTCGAGATTCTGAATAATGGAATTCAACTGGGCTTAAGAAATCATTGGCTGGGTTAAAAAAACATAAAACCATTGTAAAGTTTTTATCGCATCTCGTCCCGTAAAAAGTGAGTGGATTAAAAAATTTCTTTATTTATTTTTTATTTTGATTTTCACTGTAAAAATACCTAAAGTAAGGATGTCTTATTATGAAATAAAGTATTATTCATTGATTATTATATGAATATACATATTATTAAGGTCAAGTTCATGGACAAAAACCGGATTTATAGAACGCTACTTACTAACCAAAGATAAAATACTAAGTTGTTATTATAATAAAATATATAATTTCACCTAATATAAGGTAGGTATATCGATGGAAAAATACCAATATTTTGATAATTCAACCGTAACGGACATATTCTTGACAATACGAACTAGGTATCCTTGTAATACTGATTGTTTAGAAAACCTATTTTTACAAAAGAGGATCAGTCGATTTTTACTGTTACATTTTGTATTGCATGATTTACATATATACCTATATAACTAACTAACTATCACGTGATTTCCCCGAAGGGGTAGGTAGAGAGGATAGAACGCCACACCACTCTGTCCTGGCACACTTCATCTTGCTTCCTCCACATTCAAACATCTTCTCATGCACGCACGTCGAATATTCCGACTTCTCTTACATGCCCACTTTCAAGCACTTGTTTTACTTGATCATGCGATGTCTTTTCTCTATCTTCCTCGATTTTACATTTCAACAGCATTCGGTCTACTTTCATCCTTCTTTTTCCAACACCACGCTTCACTACCATACATAAGGGTTGGTACCACAGAACTCCATTATTGTACCTAATATATATTTGTAAAATATGGATTCCACATAGGGAGCGACATGGTATGATGATGATGATGATGATTTGCATATAAAAAAGCTTCATCTGGAAGAACGTTAAAAAAATGCATGGATTAAACTGCATTCGTCGGCTGATGATAAAATATTGCAGATCACCAACGTATAATACCTATCTACGTATAGATATATCGCAACTGTGACGAGTATATGACGTCAGTAAAACATTAAAATCTCTTTGTTAATTTACCGTCACATGCGCGTCAGGAATGTGATATATCATTTAGATACGCTGCGCTGGTGGGTGCGGACATGGGAGAGTAGCAGTAGTAATATCTACATGTCGATATTTCTTAATTTGCCCAACTCACCCAACTGTATCTGCGTGTAGATATATTGGTGATCCCTGCCCAGGTTCGATCAGATTTAGAGTGGCAACTATAAAACCCCCCAGGGTTTTGGTTTCGCGAGGAAAATACGAGGGGAGATAATAATAACTTAATATATAACAACGCGTTTTTATGGATTTTATGAACGCAATGGTTGTGTGATTCCGCACAGTCTCCGGAGCGAAAACTTGAATGAAAATAAATTGTGTTTTTATGGGCAAAAATAAAACTTTGAATGCTAAAATGTTCCGCATTATGTCACGTTCACACTGGGAAGCTTTAATCTGCTTAGCAAATCTCTGCTTAAAATGTGCTCTCTGATCAGTATGTCACAAAATTCAGTCCTATTTAACAAACTAACTAACTAACTAACCATCACGCCATTCTCCCGTAGGGATAGGCAGAGGGATGGAACGCCATACCACTCTGTCCTGACATACTTCCTTTGCTTCCTCTATATTCATACATCTTCTCATGCACATACGCCGATTATTCCGACTTTTCACATGTCCACTTTCAAGTACTTGTCGTACTTGGTCATGCCATGTCTTTCTCGGACTTCCTCGGCTTCTACATCCAGGCACACTTGCATTTAAACTTATTTTAGCCGTTCTTTCATCACTCATTCGCTCCACATGACCAAACCACCGTAAAAGCCCTTTCTTAATTTTGTCGATAATGCTTATCTCACCCTTGCGCTCTGCTCTAATTTCGACATTTGTACACCTATCATACATAGTCTTACCCACACATAGATCGCATTTCAACAGCATTCAGTCTACTTTCATCCTTTTTTTTCCAACACCACGCTTCACTACCATACATAAGGGTTGGTACCAGAACTCCGTTGTGTACTGCCAATTTTGCTTCTTAAGTCCGTAATTTAAGGCGGTAAAATGTTTTTATGAAATGAGGAAGAATGAATATACATATATGAAGAAAAAAAGTTATCAAAATTACGCTTAAGCGCCAGTCCAAGGTATCACATATTAAATATTTTTATGTGTAAATCACATACAATTCGCTGCACTTGGTGTACCAATGCAGTGTCCTATGCACCATTGGGTGCGGATGATAAGGGAGATCTCAATATTTATAAATGTAAAAAAAAAAAGGATAAAATATGCAGAAAAACCATGTATTTATATTCATTTAAATATTTTGATACGCGGTACAAACAAATTAGTTATTTGTTTTGAAACATACTTAAGTTGCATTTAAAAAGCGCTCGAACAAATAGTCCGTATCGAATCATATTATAATCAAATTCAATAGCTTCCGTAATTATTAAGTACAGTAATTAAAACGCCTATCTGTACACGTTTATTAGAAAATTCTGTTTTACGGCGGTATGCGGTATAAAATATATAGTTCCTGTCTTGTTTACCTCAAGTGCACTTTACATGGGTCAGAGAACTGAACCAGATTCTGTTCAGTTTGCAAACTGTCCCGTGTAATACAGAAATCTGGATGGAATATGCAATGTTTGGCTGACCTGACATCATCTTAATCGTAATACCATGCACGCTCTCTATGTGGAGCGTATGGATTCCACAGATAATGTTTTTTTCATGTAAAAGTATAAATATACCTTTCATGTAAAAGTATAAATATACCGGAATAATCGACGTGCGTGCATGAGGAGATGTATGAATGTGGAGGAAGCAAGAGAAGTGTGCCAGGACAGAGTGGTGTGGCGTTCTATCCTCTCTGCCTACCCCTGGGAAATGGCGTGACGGTTAGTTAGTTAGTTAGTTTAATATATTGAACGCTTTTAAAAACGTGAAAAACAAAACTTATTCACATTATTATCTCAAATATACAGGGTGTAACAAAACTCAATGTACAAGCGGGAAACTAGTGAATCTACATAATATTTGGAGTCGATTTTGAAGTATTTTTTTTTATTTGACCCTTTGATTTTTAGAAAATTGAGTAAGTATGAGGTTGATTTTTTTTTCGATTTTTTTTGCAAATTAATCTAAATAAATCTTTTATATGTGTATCGTACGGCAAGTGAAAAACATTTCTAACTGATCCTATCATTTTTTATTTCATTTGATCATGACATGTATTTCTCGGCTTTGCCCGACCTCTACACCCAGCCCCCGGGGCTTTAAAAATGAAATCGATGCTAAATACATGTAGTCGCGTAGTGTTATTTTTTTTACACACTTACATAAAAGTTCACAGCCTTGTAATTTAAAGTTTGAAGATTCCAAGGTCGTGTAATCTTCCTAATAGATTGTCAGTAATTAAAACCTCACGAGTCGGACCTTTCCTGGTGTAAAGGCAGCGCTTTCGTGAAAATTTCCCAGCGGTTGCGGTCAGAACAGTAATAGATTATGCCCCCCCCCTCCCACATGTCACTAGTAGCCCGTACTAATATCGCACTGTGGACAGCCCGAACACAAAACCGGCATTACGGGTTCCAAACACCTGTACTCAATCCGATGGTCATTATGTAACACCCGGTTTCACCAATTTTTAAGAAAATGCTTAAATAATTCGGCAGATGCTTAAGTAATTTAAGACGAATCGTAGAGAGAATTCGAATCTCTAGGTTTGAATTCCACTCCAGTACCTACAACTTCTTTTTTTCTTTCGGGCTCAGTTATTACCCTTATGCCCGCTTTATATTGGACAGTTTCTTGTTCAGAAAACTACACAGTTTCTTGTTCAGAAAACTGTGCAGTCTGTCAAACTTCTGTCAAAAGACACGCTAAATATGTGTATTTTTGAAACGCGATTGTAAGTTATTATCGTATGTTTGCTCTCAGGAAATTGTATATTTAGCTAATAATGTAAATATGTTATTGGTTTTTTACGTATTTAAAAGCATACAATAAACCAATGTCTACTTTAACGTTTACATAAAAAACATTGACTGTCATGTCAGCTTAAATCTGACACTAGCACACAGTTTTTCATGCAGTTTTAGCTTTATACGGGACCGTTTTCAGACTGCACAGAAAACTGTGTAATAAACTGTCCCATATATAGCGGGCTTTATGTATGGTAGTGAAGCGTGGTGTTAGAAAAAGAAGGATGAAAGTAGACCGAATGCTGTTGAAATGTCATCTCTCTGTGTGGTAAGACTATGTATGATAGGTGTACAAATGTCGAAATTAGAGCAGAGTGCAAGGCTGAGATAAGCATTATCGACAAAATTAAGAAAGGGCTTTTACGATGGTTTGGTCAGGTGGAGCGAATGAGTGATGAAAGCACGGCTAAAAGAAGTTTAAATTCCTGGATGTAGAAGCCGAGGAAGGCCGAGAAAGACATGGCCTGACCAAGTACGACAAATACCAACATGAAAGTGGACATGTGAAAAGTCGGAAACAATCGGCGTATGTGCATGAGAAGATGTATGAATGTAGAGGAAGCAAAGGAAGTCTGTCAGGACAGAGTAGTATGGCGTTCTACTCTCTGCTTACCCCTACGGGGTAATGGCGTGATGGTAAGTTAGATTTCAACAGAAAATAAAGTAGGTGGTTCAACGAAAATTTAAAACATTGTAATAAAAAAAAAAATTTGATGATTATTGCGCAGGAGAAAATAAAATATTATGTAATTGGCATACTCTATATTCTTTCTCTTACACCCTCACCCTCTCACACACACAAAAGTTCAAAAAATTAAAGTAATAACCATATCAATTTTTCAAATGAATAAAAAAAATTGAATCTGCGATGTTGTAAAATCTTGTCCAATTTTCCCCATCGAATTTGGCAACCTTACTCGCGGCCATAGTAAAACGTATCTCAGTTTTCGCGCATTCACCTACACTGTACAGTATATTATAATGTGATTTGATAGCGGGTTTTGAACTACCCAAGGGCGTGAGGTAGCGTGAGGTAGCGTTGCTGTACGCTGCGCCCGACACGACCACCGCACAGGTGCTCCGCGTGACGTCATCCAACTCGTCTAATTTATTACGCTGTTCTGAAACAAGATGCTATCAGGACACAGCTGGTTCATTGAAAAAACCAAAAAAAATATCAATAAACTTTATCATACTAGATATTATTGATATCTCAACAGAGACAGAGAAACTCTGGAAACGAATGTGGGTTATCTAGGCGTTTACAGGGCTTATGACCTGTCATTGGCTGGGTTAAGTGGCCACTTGATGTATTACAACATTCCCCATTCCGCCCATCATCTGACAACCATGTATGACAAATTTTTGAAACTGTATATATATGTTGAGTTTGTACAGAAGAATCCACACGCGAGTTGTGTTTTCGACAGATTTTAATATTTTTAAATATTTTTTCCCTAGAGTGACATCTGTTGAGAGAATAGATAAGCATTTTTTGGGGCAATCTAACTTTATTGGTGTAGGTAAGGTTCATCCGAACTTGATTACTTACTAGAGGACGCCTGAAGATGTCTCTCCAATTTTTTATTTGCTTTTTAATTTTACCAGTAAATATTTTTTTTACAACATTTTGAAAGAATACAAATACTTGTAGACAAATTACTGGATTATACCCATGCTGGGCTGATATCAGATATTATTGATATCTTATCATACTAATTTGCTATTCCTGTGAATTGAGAGGATGCGCTGTCACGTGATCAGTGCCCGTACAATCGTAGTTCTCAATTTTCTCGCTGGAATTTAGCACTAGAGCCTTCGAAAAACAATTCCAGAGAAGTGGCATTGCATACTTGAAAAATACTACCGTGCCTAGTGTTACTACCGTCCGCCTCGTAGCATAGTGGTAGTGCACTTGGTTACCGTGCATGGGGTCGCGAATTCGATTCCCGTAGGAGGCCACAACTGTGAGAGTGAAAGTGATGTTTCGAAAGAAACTTAAGACCTATATGTTCTCAAAATCCTTTGATTAATTTTGATAATGGTATTTTCTACTCAGAAATTGAGTTTTCCCTCACTTTAAATTTTCCGAGCCGTTTAATTCAATATTTGAAGCGCCCTTGAGGTATATAAAACCCTTCGTAAAAACCCTATTCTTTATACCCCTCTGGTACACACTAACTACAGAAAAAATTCTTATATATGGCGAGCCTCCAATAACTTTAATAAATTATCTAAAACATCGAATATAGATTTATTTAAGAATAACCATGGTGATGTGCGGCGTTTGCTATCTGAGTGAAATCACACTTGTTGAGTTAGCATTTTTCTTTTTTCTCTCTTTTTTTTCTTATATTTTTTTCTAGAATAATCTTACGATGAGAATATTTTTCTTTCTTTTTTGTCTTTTTTGTTACTACCTGTGAAAACCTCTAATTGGTCTACTCTGTTTTCTTTTAATGTTATTATAATTATAAATTGACTGTTGGTTTTCCTGTAAATAAATAAATAAATATTTATACGAAAACGGCGCTGTATAAATTATCCATAATAATAATAATAACATGAAATATTTATTTACATGTGATTTTCGTATTTATGCCTCATGTGTGATACCTTGGACTGGTACTGAAGCGTAAGACTGATCATCCTACATTCATGCAATAAAATGATCAAGACACAATGCACTTGGTGTACCAATGCAGTGCCCTATGCACCATTGGGCACGGATAAGGGAAAATAGTACCTACCTACCTAGTGTTTCCTAGTGACAGCTAATGACCCATTACGTAAAATTATGACGGAATACGCTTCAAGCAACGCGCTAACCACTACAATAATTAATAATTGATTTGAAATTATTCTAAAAAACATGAATTTTTGACCTCTAGAGTACAGTGATTGTATAATATAGGTACAGGTAGGTACCTAGTATTTTTTTAGTATTTTTTAAACAAACTACTTATATCTTCAAACATTGTTTTCGCATTTACCTGTGTTCCCACTCAAGGTGCGATATTACAATGCAAATATTCAAATCTAATGATAATGATAAAATAAGTTTGCTTAACAAAATCAATACGGCATTATCGTTAACGATAGATGTTAAATTTTGTATCCTACAAAGGTATACAAATAATTTCATTCATAGGTTTTTCTCATGGATCCAAAAATGTATACATTACGGATTCGGTCTTAGAATTTGGTGGTTAAAACAGCTTTTATTAGAAGCTGCTGAATGTCCGAACAATCAGAGCTTTTCAGTTTTAAGTTATTAGCAAAAAGAAAACGAAGAATCTATTTCTGAAATGTCTAATAAACTGGAAGTTGTTGAGACTGCAGGTCAAATTGCAGAGGTCAAAATAGAGAGGTCATATTAGGGGGGTCATGGAAGAGGTCACATGTATTTATATTAGCAGAGTATCAAGGATAACGCGGACAAGATGATACTTGGAAACCGGAAACAGTTTACTGTTTTTTTATAATAAATTATATAAAATCAATACATTTGAACGTTACCTAGACCAGAATATTTAGTTATATATTACGCATGTCGTCAAAAGTTATATTATGTTACTTTTTTATTTTTTTACGAGAGAGAATAATAGGTAGATACTTATTCCGTACAAGATTTTGATTCATGCAGAACTTGAAACCCTCCCCTAGATGTTTCTACTGATTCAACTCAAATATTATCATATCTTTCAATAATAATCAAAGCCATGCATGATGCCTCTCCACAGTATTTAAAAGAGCTTTGCATTCCAGATAAACTAGCTGAAAGACGTCTCACACTTCGATCAGCTACATCTACAGCTATAGGCAGGGTTTTAGTACCGATCCGTAATCAGCGCACAAAATGTGGAGAGCGCGCTTTTGCGGTTGCGGGCCCTGTGGCTTGGAATGCTCTCCCACCAGAAGTGCGCAACTGTGAGAGTGAAGTGATGTTTCGAAAGAAGCTTAAGACCTTTTTGTTCTCAAAATCTTTTGATTAATTTTGATAATTGTATTTTCTACTCAGAAATTGAGTTTTCACTCACCTTAAATTTCCCGAGCCGTTAAATTCAATATTTGAAGCGCCCGCCCTTGAGGTATATTTATACGAAAACGGCGCTGTATAAATTATCCATAATCCACCCACAAAATTGATCGAATTAAAAATTTATCAACGACTGTAAAATGCATAGTAATAAAATTTAATCTTCTTAATTTTATCACAAAGTTTTGTTTTTTGACACTTTATATCGGTTTTTATTAAATAGCATAATGACAAATTGAGTATCCTGCTCCATCATTCACCCGGCGAAACAAAGTAAACCCTTTTTTTAATTTTACTACCAAGTGCTAATGATAAAAAAAATGTTTGCATAATTTTTGACAGGATTTTAAATCTCGGACGGCCGAGTGGCCATTAAACGACATCTGTTTACCGATAGCTAAGGAGCGAGTTGGCGTATCTTAAAAATATCAAAATCGGGAAATTATGCGAAACGAAATCTAATTTATTTAACGAATCGAGAGAAAGATAAAAAAAAACACAATTTCTATGTGCATTCATCAAATCGCTTGAAAAATAAATAGCCGTTCGAATTACTACTTTCCCTTATCCACGCCTAGTGGTGCATAGGGCACTGCATCGGTACACCAAATGCAGTGTTTCTTGATATTAAAAAAAAAAACATGAATGTCAGATGATCAGGCATTTGTTTCAGAACCAGTCCAAGGTATCACACAATACTACTTTTGCTATTATCCGCATCCATTGGCACACTCGCACCCATTGCCACTGCAACCACTAATCTCGATAATTAATTTAGAATTATATCTTTTTCTATTTTAATTATTTTCAGAGCGAGTAATAATAGAGCCATATTTAGTTAAATGCGATTTTGGTGCTTTAAAGTGTGCTGAAAATCAAATTGGTACCAACCAGGCAGCTCCGATTTCGGCTTTGTTACATACTGTTCTTTAAATTACTCAAATAATATGGTTAACTATTCCCATTGCTAGCGCCAAATGCTAATCTACTTGTTTTGAGAAATTCGTTTGAGTGAATGGGCTTACGTGAACAATTAAAAATTGTAATTCCACTTCCCAACAATGTAAAAATCAGAATTATGTACCTAGTTGTAGTATTAAGGTAGTGAAATATTTTTTCAAGAAGCAAGGTGCGCAAAACTCGCATTAAATCACGACAATTTCCGTTTAAAAAAAATCGGGCTGCCTTCATTTTTGTAGTCATTTTCGCAGATACGGCGCTGTCCGTCGTGCCTCGCACAAAAACCGGATTTTGTCAGAATTGACATAAAATTTCCGAGAAAATCGAAACCATTACGTAAGCCGGGCAATAATAATAATTATTGCGCTGTTTATTCTCCATTTGTGTAAATATATTATTTATATACCGGCCGGTTCCCACGTCCGCGGGACCGACATTACCGACTTTACCGACATGCGACACCTGTGGCTGAGGACCTGCTGTAAATGAAATTGACAAGACCCGCCACCTCTAATTCTCGGAAAAGAATTCCAAGATTTATTGATGCGGATTCCTGCAGATTAATATATATTGCGATCATTGTGCCCCATATGCAATAGTACTGCAATAGAAGAAGACAAAAAAAAACTCACGGTGCTACAAGACAAGGCAATGCGAATAATATTACAAAGAAATAAATATTCCATGTTAAAAGAAACAAATATAATGACAGTTTCACAATTGATGAATAGAAAATAGCTCTATGTAAAATAAACGTCATTGCCTTCTCATCATCATCATACCATATCCGCTCCCTATGTGGAGCATATGGAATCCACAAACTGCTTCCAGGCCAAGCGATCGGCCGCCAGCTTCCGTGCGTCCTCCCAAGTCAAGTCCACGTCCCGCAGCTCTGACGTAAACTGCCGACGAATTGTCAACAGTGGACGACCAGGACCCCGAGAACCCGATGCCTTTTAAAATAGGCAAGCATGGTTAAGGCTCTCGGGAGGCGCACGTAGTATAATGGCCTAGCCAGCTGAAACGCCTTCGCCGGATGACAGTAGATACCAAGGGTTGCTGTGTCCGTTGCCTCACCTCTGTGTTCCTTACAAAGGCAAACCACCGCACACCTAAAATTCTTCTAAGACACCTATTCTTAAAACTCAGAAGAGCCTACAGCTATTTAATGTCATGATGGAATACTCTGTCAAACCCAGTGAGCCAGTCGAAGAATATTTAACTACATAATTAGTAATTCCACAGTTTTCTAAAAAAATTTTTTAACTAAGCAAATTTTTTTTCTTTTTCGGTCTGTTATTAATGAAGATACGATTTTTTAAAGTTCCATGTATCAAATACCGCGCCAAATGATTGTACTAAGTGCGTCATTTACAGGAGTGACGTCATGAAACAAGTGGCGTCCTTACTATAATCTGTGGTTTCGACTTTCCGTACTTTGGTGTAATTTAATTATTGTTTATTGAATAAATTTGATCTATTACAATATATTACTTGTTTTATTTATGAATTCAATTGAAACGAGCATTGTTTTTAATGAATGTACTCAATAAATAATACCGTCAACTCAACTGTCAGATATACTGTTAACAGCTGTTCAAGGGAGACTGAATGGCGGCCATCTTGTTTTGCGATAGAAGTTTGTATGTAGATTGTATTCCATAATAAAACTGCTATGGAACGCGGTCCACTTTCTTAAGCTCAAGCACAGATAACTATCGATGTAGTTAAAAGCGTGCTAATCACGTGCTAACGCTAACGATTTGAGCGATCACAATGACATTTTTTTTTTTTTGGAGATATTTCATCCCACTTCAATATTTTTAAATATTCGCATCTACACGAAAACATTTCTAAAATTCAGGCCGGAATTCTTCATTGTAAATTAAGATGAAATTATCCTGTAATACGCGCGCATGTTTTCTTCAGAAAAACAATGTTTCCTTTTAGGTAAACCCATGAACGTGCTAAATGCGAGAATTAAATGTCTTTGGTTTTCAGTTAAAGTAAATGATTAATGGATTTTCAGAAAAGTAACACATTTTTTGTATTTCTACTAACTTTTGTGATGGCCACTGACTGATATTTTGTCAAAACAAATATATTTTTTTGAACTTTCAGATCAATTTTGACAGAAAACAACAGTTTCTTAGAACACTGCGTCGATGCAGATATTCTCGCAGTAAATATTTTTAACACCAGTAATTGTTTAGAAAGATGTAATCATATAGTTATAGGAATTTGTCTTCATGTTGAATAATGATTGATGACTTCTTTTAACGTTGGGTTTTTCGTATTTCTCACTACGCAGATTTTTATTGACGATTAGCAACGAATATTTTTCACACAATATCACGTGGTAAATTGAAGATAATTCGTGATCTGACCGTCGTAAATAGAATTCAAAGAAATAGTCATAACAATTCTAATTTTTTGTGGTTTCATTAAGAACTGAGGTAAAAAACTAGATTAATGCACTATTAATTTATTAACAAATGACATACGATAATTAAATGTAAATTTTCACAATTTAATGGAAATTTATGATGCCATTTCCAATTTAATGTTGATTTAACCCTTGACTGGTATTGTGGGTCAAAAATCACCCCAGTGTAATATGCATCTTGTAACAAAACTCGATGTACAAACGGGAAACCGGTGTAACTACGTCATATTTGGAGTCGATTTTGTAGATCAAAATTTTTGATTTGACCCATTGTTTTGGAGAAAATTGAGTAAGATGTTGAATTTTGTTTTCGATAATTTTTCACAAATTTTTATCAAATATAATTTATTCAGTCAAATTTACTAGTCATAAATTAAACAATAGCAAAAATTTTACGAGAAGAATTTTTTTTTATTTTTTTTTATTTGAGTTTAAAAGTCCTAGTACCTAAATCATCATCATCATCATCATACCATATCCGCTCCCTATGTGGAGGATATGGAATCCACAAACTGCCTCCAGGCCAAGCGATCGGCCGCCAGCTCCCGCGCATCCTCCCAAGTCAAGTCCGCGTCCCGCAGCTCTGACGCAAACTGCCGACGAACTGTCAACAGTGGACGACCAGGACGCCGAGAACCCGATGCCTTGTAAAATAGGCAAGCATGGTTGAGGCTCTCGGGAGGCATACGTAGTTTGTGACCTAGCCAGCCGAAACGCCTTCGCCGGATGACAGTAGAAACCAAGTGTTCCTTACTAAGTCAAACCACCGCACACCTAAAATTCTTCTAAGACACCTATTCTCAAAACCTAGTACCTGGATATTCAACTCCAAATATGATGTAGATTCACCAGTTTTCGGGTTGTACTATGAGTTTTGTAACTCAATGTATTTATCTTCATAACTTAGTAGTCAGTAGGTAGTAGGTATGTGATTTCTATCTTTAGCTCGATCACAGATCACTATCGACGCGGTAATAAGCGACGTGATTACGATTTCTTACCATGGATGTTTAACGTTTTCGCGATCACAATGGAACACGCGTTAAAAGTTATCGATCGTGATTATTAAACGAGCGCATCAAGTCGCGAGCCATTTCCCGAGATATATCTTCTTCGCACATATCTTCTTTCAATCTTTCTCGGGTGCCGTATTTCATTTAGCCGGCGTTCGGCAAGCCAAATTAATATTGAGAAAAGCAGTCGACATAATAAACAATCCGCGTTGACTTTCTTGATTTGACGTTTGACGTTTAGCCACTATATTTATTATCATCTATGGTGCTCGGCAACGCGAACGTGGTATGAACGTACGTTCATTGTGATCGGTCAAATGGTTAGCGTTAGCACGTAGTTAGCACGTTTTTAACTACGTCGATAGTTATCTGTGATTGAGCTCCTTATCACACAAAAATATATTACACAAGGGTGAAAATTCTACATTTGGTCTCAACTGGCCTGGATTTGCCAAATCACTATTCGTATTACCTCTCAACCTCCTGTAAAAAAGCACGATTATTATCAAATTCAACCCCAACGCGGGGAGTTATGTTGAGCCACTCACTTGGTGACAGCCACGGCGATGTCGTAGACAGGCAGCCTCCTCTCGCGGAAGAGGTACTTCCCCATGTCGGTCAGCGCGGCTGCGGAGTCGATGGCGTCCCGGCCCACCCTGTTGTTCTCCAGATACGGTGTGGCGTCAGGACCCTGAGGAATACAAAAATCGCCATGTTAATGTCAGATCAATTTTGGATAGGTATTGCAAAAAGGTACGGCAGGGGATGTATTAAGAATGAAATAGTGTCACTTCTACACCCAGGCAAACTTGCATCACAGACTATTTTGGTCGTTCCTTTATCATTAATTCTAAAAAAATGTTTACTCAATTTTGCAATAGCTTGATATATTCAAGAATAATTAGTACTGACAAAAAAATAAAATACTAGGAAATTCAAATACGGCAGAGCTTTCTAATTCTCAGATCGCCTTTGAAACAGAAACGGCCAGGTCTTTGTTCTAAAAATAACGATAAAATTCCGGTCCAGGAAGAAATAAAATATCAGTGACAGGTTAAATGACTTAAAATTGTATTGACTAAACTAAATTCTAGAAACAGTGTTAGACAAACAAAAGACGACCCTCTGAAGCAAGCGCGCATATGGTTCGACCACCCTTAAACTTAGAGTATCACATTCGAGCCACACAATAGAGTATAGAAATGTAACGTTTGAAGCATTTGAAATAATATTGTTGTAGGTATTTAATATAATCTGCAATGCCAATTTTAATTATCAAATATTTTATAACAAGTAGAGTCATTAAGCCGGGAATCGAACCCGAGACAGAATGGGAAGATGACCACTTCGCCAAAGTAGGTATTAATTTTTACCAGGGAAGTAATAAGATTTAATTGTTTTTATGGCAGTTGGAAGTACGATGTTCAAATAGGCCTCGGTAGGTACACGGGAAGCAGCACTGAAAAAAAAGGGGCGTTGATCCTTTCCGGTGATTGTCTGTCATTGGTTAATAGTGACCAATGATAGCCAAGAGATTTGAGTGGGCGAATTTTTATTTTTTTAAATAATATCCTGAGGGATAGATAGGAAGATGAAGTAGTAGAGAGAAGTCGCTCCCGATCCGCGGGAGGAAAAAGTCGTTCCCGAGCCGCGATGGGGAATAGTCGAGAAGTCGAGTTGTATGGAAGTGTGGAAGGCCACCTCGCCATGTAGTGAGTGTTAATTGAAAGGCGCGGTGCGCCGCCCTTAGAGTGCTAAGGGCGGCTCACAGACATTTTAGTGAAATAATTGATAAATAAGATCGCGGATGTAGTGTACGTTTAATTTGTAAGGGACGAACATTAAAATAAATAATAATAAAGAAGTTGAATCAAAGTAGAAAGAGCGATAAATAATAATAATGAAAAATTGATGAAATAAAAAGTGTAAAGAGAAGCGAAGCGATCAGTGAAGTATCGGAAAGAAAATAAAAGCCGCGTATGAAAAGTTAAAGTTAACACAAGGAAAAATCGCGAGTGATTTAAGTGAACGATAACGCGCGGAAGAATAAAAAATAGTTAAAATAAATAAAATATTTGTCATTACGCAAAGGCATTGCGGATGACCTGGCGCCCAACGATAAAAGTAAAAGATAATAAATTGCGGAGGATTTAATTAATCGAGTACCCGCGGAATGCGTCGCCCTCAGGTGAGAGGGGAAGTTTTCCTTTCCGTGTAAAGGAAAAGCAGGCTGCAGATCGTAAGCGATAAGGCGCGGAACATCACCGCCGCCAAACCGATGCACACGAGCAGCAGCTCCCATCTTGGTGGCAGGCATACCGACGTATGATGCAGCCCACGCCAAGATGCTGCTGGCTTGTGACCAGTCGGGAACCGCCGTTCAGTCTACAGACGCCGAAGCAGCCGTCTAGCCTACAGACGCCGCCTACCGTCGCGCACAGCGACCACCTCGTCCAACGGGACGAACACACAGCAGCCGCCGTGGAACACAGCGCCGCCGCCGCCCTGCCGGCCGCGCCGCGCTGCTCAGCGCCAGCATCGAGATCGCCGCCAACGCGGTCATCGTCAATCACCGCCGCCAACGCGGTCAAATATCGAGGAGCCCGCCGTTCGGCTCCCTAGGTGTCGTTTAGGTTAAGTTAATATTAAGATATAGTTAAGAGGTTCTAGGTAATTTATGGTCCTTTATATCCTAGTAAAGTTTTTTTTTATAATAAATATTGAAAAAAAGACAATTTGTTTTTATTCACAACTTCCCACCTCTTCTCCATTACAGAGTGATCAGACTTTGAATTTTAATAGTAAAATAAGCCTTTAGCATTTAAATTTTAGTTGTAATTTCATTTAGTTTAAATATGGTGAAGAAAATATTGGGGGGGTGAGTTTTTTTTTACCCCGTTCGTCTTATCGTCCCCCTTATAGAAATTTTTCTTCCGTATTTAAATGGCGGCCCAGAACATGGGGCGTTTGAAATTGTCATTCAAAAAAATCTACGACCCTGAGATTTAGTTAAGTTAATTAAGGATTTTAATTTTTAAAAAAATAATTCAGTCTGATTACCTTTGTATGGGAAGTGATGGTAGTTGTGAATAAATTAGTTAAGTTATCAGCGGTATAGGATATTTGTAGAAAAGACAATTTGTGTTAAGTGTTTAAAAAGTGGTGATAGGTCGACGAGTATACGAAATTCGCGAGTGAAAGGTAAATAATAATTGATATGTGGAAGAAATAGAAATTCTAGACGTTCGTTCAATAATCTAGTGTGACTCTATTGTATTGTGTTTAGATAATAATCGTATACAATTCGTTCAATATTTAAGGCTCCAAGAATATGACATTTAATAACCGTGTAAGACTCTTAATTGAAGCGGGAATCGAAGTACCTACTCGAGTGAAATTTATTAAGCTGGGAAAATTTATTTACATTTCGCGACGTCCGAGTTAAAGTAAGATATCATTGTTTAATTGTTTCTATTGTATTTTTTTGTCACGGAAAGCGGGGTTATTTGATATATTCAAGAATAATTAGTACTGACAAAAAAAATAAAATACTAGGAAATTCAAATACGGCAGAGCTTTCTAATTCTCAGATCGCCTTTGAAACAGAAACGGCAGGTCTTTGTTCTAAAAATAACGATAAATTCCGGTCCAGGAAGAAATAAAATATCAGTGACAGGTTAAATGACTTAAAATTGTATTGACTAAACTAAATTCTAGAAACAGTGTTAGACAAACAAAAGACGACCCTCTGAAGCAAGCGCGCATATGGTTCGACCACCCTTAAACTTAGAGTATCACATTCGAGCCACACAATAGAGTATAGAAATGTAACGTTTGAAGCATTTGAAATAATATTGTTGTAGGTATTTAATATAATCTGCAATGCCAATTTTAATTATCAAATATTTTATAACAAGTAGAGTCATTAAGCCGGGAATCGAACCCGAGACAGAATGGGAAGATGACCACTTCGCCAAAGTAGGTATAATTTTTTACCAGGGAAGTAATAAGATTTAATTGTTTTATGGCAGTTGGAAGTACGATGTTCAAATAGGCCTCGGGTAGGTACACGGGAAGCAGCACTGAAAAAAAAGGGGCGTTGATCCTTTCCGGTGATTGTCTGTCATTGGTTAATAGTGACCAATGATAGCCAAGAGATTTGAGTGGGCGAATTTTTATTTTTTAAATAATATCCTGAGGGATAGATAGGAAGATGAAGTAGTAGAGAGAAGTCGCTCCCGATCCGCGGGAGGAAAAAGTCGTTCCCGAGCCGCGATGGGGAATAGTCGAGAAGTCGAGTTGTATGGAAGTGTGGAAGGCCACCTCGCCATGTAGTGAGTGTTAATTGAAAGGCGCGGTGCGCCGCCCTTAGAGTGCTAAGGGCGGCTCACAGACATTTTTAGTGAAATAATTGATAAATTAAGATCGCGGATGTAGTGTACGTTAATTTGTAAGGGACGAACATTAAAATAAATAATAATAAAGAAGTTGAATCAAAGTAGAAAGAGCGATAAATAATAATAATGAAAAATTGATGAAATAAAAAGTGTAAAGAGAAGCGAAGCGATCAGTGAAGTATCGGAAAGAAAATAAAAGCCGCGTATGAAAAGTTAAGTTAACACAAGGAAAAATCGCGAGTGATTTAAGTGAACGATAACGCGCGGAAGAATAAAAAATAGTTAAAATAAATAAATATTTGTCATTACGCAAAGGCATTGCGGATGACCTGGCGCCCAACGATAAAAGTAAAAGATAATAAATTGCGGAGGATTTAATTAATCGAGTACCCGCGGAATGCGTCGCCCTCAGGTGAGAGGGAAGTTTTCCTTTCCGTGTAAAGGGAAAAGCAGGCTGCAGATCGTAAGCGATAAGGCGCGGAACATCACCGCCGCCAAACCGATGCACACGAGCAGCAGCTCCCATCTTGGTGGCAGGCATACCGACGTATGATGCAGCCCACGCCAAGATGCTGCTGGCTTGTGACCAGTCGGGAACCGCCGTTCAGTCTACAGACGCCGAAGCAGCCGTCTAGCCTACAGACGCCGCCTACCGTCGCGCACAGCGACCACCTCGTCCAAACGGGACGAACACAGCAGCCGCCGTGGAACACAGCGCCGCCGCCGCCCTGCCGGCCGCGCCGCGCTGCTCAGCGCCAGCATCGAGATCGCCGCCAACGCGGTCATCGTCAATCACCGCCGCCAACGCGGTCAAATATCGAGGAGCCGCCGTTCGGCTCCCTAGGTGTCGTTTAGGTTAAGTTAATATTAAGATATAGTTAAGAGGTTCTAGGTAATTATGGTCCTTTATATCCTAGTAAATTTTTTATAATAAATATTGAAAAAAAGACAATTTGTTTTTATTCACAACTTCCCACCTCTTCTCCATTACAGAGTGATCAGACTTTGAATTTTAATAGTAAAATAAGCCTTTAGCATTTAAATTTTAGTTGTAATTTCATTTAGTTTAAATATGGTTGAAGAAAATATTGGGGGGGTGAGTTTTTTTTACCCCGTTCGTCTTATCGTCCCCCTTATAGAAATTTTTCTTCCGTATTAAGCTATTAGTTGAAAATAGATCGCGAGACTATTATAACACTTGTAAATTTAAAAAAGCCATTTATAATTATTATGGATAATTTATATAGCGCCGTTTTCGTATAAATAGACCTCAAGGCCGCTTTAAATATTGAATTTAACGGCTTGGGAAATTTAAGATGAGTGAAAACTCAATTTCTGAATAGAAAATACCATTATCAAAATTAATCAAAAGATTTTAAGAACATATAGGTCTTAAGCTTCTTTCGAAACATCACTTCACTCTCACAGTTGCGCACTTCTGGTGGGAGAGCATTCCAAGCCACAGGGCCCGCAACCGCTAAAGCGCGCTCCCCAAATTGTGTGCCCTGATTACGTATCGGTATTAAAACCTTACTTAAATCTGTAGATGTAGCTGATCGAAATGTGAGACGTCTTTTAGCTAGTTTATCTCTGAATGCAAAGCTCTTTTAAATAGTCTGGAGCGGCATCATGCATGGCTTTGTACATTAGCCAACAGAGTTTGTATTCTACCCTTTGTGGAAAGCTCAGCCAGTGCAGTTTCTTCAATACATTTGTGGGTAGGTACTACGGTTTTCATTACACAAACTCCATAATACAATGCTCGGAATGGCGCAGTCCTGACGATGTCTCTAATTCGACCGATATCTGCAATTCTAAATAAAGGAACGGCTTCCTGCTTGCTTTTACATAATATTTGCTATGTTACACGAAGCTGGCGTGCCGCTGCAGATGCAGGGTACAGGCTAACAGAAATACCTCCATTGTCGAGACAATTTTCGTGAGAAATGAGAAAGTATTTATTAATATGATCCGGCTCGCGTAACAATACCCTGCTTTGTATAATTGTACAATATAATAAAAGTATAAACAGACTGTTTATGTAAACGCGGAAATTGTTTCGGCGGCGTGAGAGTTAGCAGACTCCTTGCATACTATGAAAAACACGCGTGTGGACGTTTTGCTAGAAGCGGAGACGGTTTTAGAAAGAATAGAGTCTACCAATAACACAACAAATAATATCAACAAGGAATAAGATTTAAAAAATGTAACAAATTGCAATAAATACAAGACCTGCTAAATTGCTACCCACAAGCGGTGTTGTTTGTCCTATTAATCTTTGAGAAAATCTTACGAAACGCGGAATTTGATATATCAACTAATATTTCGATGAGCAGTCAAAATTTTATGTTAAAATAATATAAGTACTTGAGTAGAATTATAAATATTCTTTATAGGATTATTATTGTAGTTATTTTTTATTATCAATCCGTAAGTATAAAAAAAAGTAAGTTTTTAAGCTTTGAATCGCTCTATAATGGGATATTTTTAAAATTTGATCTAAAATAGTGCCGGTAACAGAGTTAATGGTGCCTTAAAGCCGGTAGTATCTAATAAGTGCTTATCAAAAGAGGCTAAATTGGTAGTGCATAATGGAGTTCTGGTACCAAACCTTATGTATGGAAGCGAAGCATGGAGTTGGGAAAATAAGGATGAAAGTAGATTGAATGCAGTTGAAATGCGATCTCTCAGGCGAATGTGTGGTAAAACTATGTATGATAGGTGCACTAATTTTGAAATTAGAGCAGAATGCAAGGCTGAGATATGCATTATCGACAAAAATTAAAAAAGGTCTTTTACGTTGGTTCGGTCATGTAGAGCGAATGGATAATGAAAGAACGGCTAAAAAAAACAGGATGTAGAAGTCGAGGAAGGCCGAGAAAGACATGGCATGATCAAGAAAAACAAAATGGGCATGTAAGAAGTCGGAATAATCGACGTGCGTGCATGAGAAGATGAATGAATGTGGAGGAAGCAAGAGAAGTATGCCAGGACAGAGTGGTGTAGCGTTCTATCCTCTCTGCCTACCCCTTCGAGGAAATGGCGTGATGGTTAGTTAGTTAGTTATTGCATAAAAATATCTTCCTAAGGTCATCATTAACCTTTAACCAAACCGTTTGAAAATTTGTACTCAAGGCATTTTTAAAAATAAGAATCCACCAAGTCAAGGGATAATTTAAAACGCTGATGGCATCTTCTGCATATCTCCCTAAGGCCATCTCTCCAACTCATGAGGAATAATTTGCACAGCCAAACAACACAAGTGGTAGCGAAGCAGAATAATTAATACCGTTGTCATTGAGTATGGAAAGTCTGCTTAAAGAATGGAAATTACTGCGATGTGCATTGCGAAGGTCAGCGAAGATCCGACTGAAATTATTTATCGCCACGAGAGGTCAATAATACTTCATTTTTCTCTCAGCAAGGTCAGAAATCACCAATCTCTGTCTTGATTTTTTTTAGCATAAGGATAAAAATCAATCATGTATTGAGAGTTTTTAGGATAAAATAATGATATTAAATATGTATTTCTTGTCAGAACAAGATATTAAATAAGTTTCCATTAAACAATATTCATTATTTGCCGTTTTTTTAACGGTTTGGCAGAATCCAATCATTTCCAAACTGGTTTTGATTCGTGATGGTTCTTATTCAAAATTACCGAATTGATGTTTATGATTTATGTAATGTATAATTCACAAATATATTGTATTTCATCATAATATCAAATATCATGATCGTTGTTTTCATCGGTACCGTATTTTTAACGTTTGTTATTTTTAGTTGTTTTGTTTTGAATTCTTAGAGGTTCAACGGCTGTTTTTTATGCCCAATCAAATCCAGGTGTTTGACCTTCTCTGGCGATCGAATTTCACAATGTCTTCAGTTTATGCCTTTCTGTTAGCAATCATTATTGTTTTGCAGTAAAAATTAAAAATATTGCCACAAAGATGTTTGACAAGAGTCAGTTTTATTTCCTCGTTAATGTGCTTCGTTGGAATTAATTGATTAATTTTTGAATTTTGCAAACTTCTCTCCAGATGGAACATTAATGCCATAGAAAATTGATAGATAAAAATTAGAAATTAACAAAATTTACTGATTATAACAGTTTGGATATTCCAAACACCAAACAAAGGTCAATGAAATGGAATATTTTCTTAAATCTAACCCTCACGAAAGGCATGAAATATGCCAGAATTTTTTTCAGAGGATTTGTTATTTTTTTATCAGTAGTATTTTTTAAATTATTATTTATTATTATTATATTTATTAAGTACTACATAATTTTTACATAGACTAATATTATTACATCACACTTAACTATTCTTATCCTACCATTATACATTTTTAAATTTAGCTATAATATAATACCTACACTAATATTTTTCACACATATATTTTTTTTACATTTAACTCTAAATAACTTTACATTTTGTTAATTTGTAAACGGAAAAGACGTTATATCACTAATTAACCATCATTCCAACCATCTGAAGGGGTAAGCAGAGAAGATACCACACACTTTGCTTCGACACATTTCCTTGACTTTTTTCATATTCATACATCTTGCTAAGCTGCTAAACTTTAAAAGCTTAATCACCTAATAATGAATATTATTACTACTCTCTCTTATCCGCAACATTATTTTCATCTTTCCTAAATAGTTGACGATGGCGAACGAAGCAGTTCTCCGCTACCTCCGCAGCACTAATCGTCCCTACTCCACGAACGACATCGTCATGAATCTCCACAAGGAGTTCGGGAAGACGATAGTGCAGAGAGAGCCCTCGACACCCTGGTGCAGCAGACCCTGGTGCTGGAGAAGGCCTACGGGAAGCAGAAAGTCTACGCCATCAGGCAGCAGGCTGGAGATGATGCGGAGGAAGACGATATGAAAGGTAAACGATATAGCCGGACTACCAATTAATAAAATGACTCGCCTGCAATCAGAATTGAACGCTTCAGCTAGACTCATCTTCGAATCTATAAGCTCTATCACATCTCTCCATCGCTAAAAAAAAACTGCACTGGCTGCGCTTTCCACAAAGGGTAGAATACAAACTCTGTTGGCTAATGTACAAAGCCATGCATGATGCCGCTCCAGAGTATTTAAAAGAGCTTTGCATTCCAGATAAACTAGCTGAAAGACGTTTCACACTTCGATCAGCTACATCTACAGCTATAAGCAAGGTTAATACCGATCAGTGCACACAATTTGGGGAGTGCGCTTTTGCGCACGACCTCATGCACGGTAGCCAAATGCGTTACCACTATGCTATGAGGCAGACAAATGGTAAATGAAAGTGTAATCCTATTTAAAAGTTGCCTTACTTTGCCAATCAGGCACAATACCTAGTCGTTTTTGGATGTGATCTGACTAATGACATTCGACAGAATCTATACCACTACATTTTTTAAGGCAGCTATATGTTTTGATCCATTTTAGAAACGGACGCTTTGATAGCATCAACAACAGAGTTGCTAGCTAAAGCGGACGAAGAACTAAAGGAAGTTGAACTAGAACTGAAAGGATTACAGAGTTCCCTGACTACCAGCGAGGCCCTGAGTCAGCTGAAAGCCAGGGAGAAAGAGGTCGAGCTGATGAGCCAGAAACTCAAGCACTTGGAGCTGAACTCCACGCCGATATCTCCTCAGAGGTTGGAGAAGGTACACATAACTGACATGAAAAATATCATCAAGGAATACCGGTAAATATTTTAATATACATATTGTAGTTGCTATCACAGTAAGTCAATAATAAATATTTAGCCGATCCATTTTTCTATCAACCTCAGGAAATTGACGGAATACTTGGTGTTGACCTTTTCGGATCATTAATACGTGCAGGAAAAATCTCTAATCCTGCTGGAGATCTCGTGGCATTAGAGACATCGCTCGGTTATATTGTAATGGGGAAAACTCGTACTCTCTCGCCCTCGAAGATGCTCGGGATTATAATTAAAGCGATCCTTTCAAATTCTCATCCCTCCCAAAAAAAACATTATCCGCACTATCACGCCATTTTCCCAAAGACGTAAGCAGACTGGATAGAATACCACACCATTTTCTCCTAGCACACTTCCAATTGTTTTATTTGATCCCTTTTACGATAAAATCTTGTAAACTTTGTTAGCTAATGTGTTGTATGTAAAAACCCCTCGGTTTTTTTAATTTAATTGTAATTTCAGTATTTCTAGATTGCCAGTAAACGTAATAAGACTTTTTTATTGCTATTCTTTCAGTATTATTAAAATAATAGTTTTTTTCAGGTTCCGAAAACGCCTGTGTACGGATATCATTGACGTGGTACTAGAAGGCTACCCGAAGCCAAAGAAAGCTTTCTTTGAAGATATTGGCCTAGAGACTGACGAAGACGTTCAATTTACTCTAGGAAAATAATAATAATATCGCTATTTAACAATTTTTAAGACTCAAACTTATTTATTTATCTTTCTTCTCAATTAATAATAAAAGCTACAATAGTCATTTATTATTTTGGTGTCTATTTATTTTACTATGTAAGTATTATGTTTTTGATGAGTTAAAACTGAAATAGTTGAAAGGGGCATTTCAATAGGCAAATACACGAAACGTAGATGTCTAGTGATGACGTAGATGCCTATTGATGACGTAGTGGGTAACTAGACACCTAGACACGGTAGTATTATTCATGTATGGAATGCTACTTCTCTGAAATTCTTTTTCGAAGCCCTAATCACAATCAATTTCGAATTTGTAAATTTGCAAATATTTTATATATTTTTTAAAACATAAGTATAAAAGTTCTTTCGTTGCATTAACTCTAAAATATATTCTTAATATCAGTAATTGTTTGATAAATTGTAGACAAATTACATAATAAATTTTGGTCCTTCGAACCGGGTTCAAACGCTTTCTTATACAGGGTGTAAAAAAACTCGATGTACAAGCGGGAAACTGGTGAATCTACAGCAAATTTGGAGACGATTGTGTAATATGACTTTTTAATCTGGGCTTGAATTTTTTTTTTTATTTCTTCTCACAAAAGTTTTCAAAAGTATGGCACATTAAGTAAAATTGCTCAAATTCTTATTAAAACGTGTTTTTTAATTTTTTTATCTTTATGCATAGTATTAATTTGAGTAAATACATGATATTCAATAACAATTTGCAAAAAAAAATCGAAAAAAATTTTACTTCGTACTCAATTTTCTCGAAAACTAAGAGTCAAATCAAAAAATTTTATTCTTCAAAATCGACTCCAAATACGATGTAGATTCACTGGTTCCCCGCTTGTACATCGAGTTTTGTTACATCCTGTATAACAGATTCAGTATTTCAATTCAATTATGTTATTCCTATACTTAATGTTGGATTTAGGAACTGCAATGGAGAAGTATTTTTTTCATCTCTAAATAATTTTAAAAAAAAACTATTGTATTAGTTATCTTCTAAACAAGTTGAGCGTGAAAGAGAAACTTACCCTTGAAACAATAATTCCTGCGATGGAGATCCTTATTTTGGGTCCTTTCAGCTGCTTGTATCGGAGGTCCACACCATTCCAGAACGACACGAAGTAATTCTTAATGTGGTCGTTCCTTGATAAATGCAATCTGTAGAAAAAATAACAGAATATTAAAAAAAAACTAAATATCAAAAGCATCTTCTGTCACGTGACCCGCCCTTATCTCCGTACAATCGTGGTCCTCGACTTTCTCCCTGGAATTTAACACGAGAGGAACGAATTTTTCACAAGTTTTAGATATCGACCAAAAGACGACTTGTGTCAAATTGTAATTATTAGCCCGTAATGGGTGAAATCCAGTTTTTGTCTACAAGTATTTGGACGCACTCAAAATGTTGTTTATGCAAATAATACTTTTAAGACAAAAAGCGGATTTGACCCAAGACGCGCTTACATTCAATCACATTTTAACAGAGAAGAGATTTTTGCAAGGGAAAATGGATGCAACTTGCGAAGTCCAGGATGTTGTCAGGTGGGGAAAGAGAAAGAATAAGAAACTGGCATGCACACGTTGAGAGAATGGACGACAGTAGAATAGCTAAATCCGTGATGCATCTCTGCCCATCTTGCCGCCGACTTCCTGGACGACCTGCAAAAAGATGGAGTGACAATGAAAGCTCCACCCTTTCCCTAGACTGCTTTAAAGACTATTGAGTCTTTTTTCAGTCCAGCCAACTCTACCGATTTTTCAACAAGCTAAACCGCGATTTTGAGATTGTTAGTGTGATAAAAATACAGATGAATTCACGATTATGCACGCGAACAAATGTTTTCATTGTACCGCTACCACTGTCTCGGCTTATGTATTATAATTGTCATTGTTCCCATCACCCAAACCAACCAGAGTCGGCCCAAATTAACAGTGGTAGGATGTTAGTTTCTACCCCGATCATTATTTATTAGTAGTTACAACCACCCGTGTGGAGACCGGTATCCCGTCTCACCAGGCCCTCCATCCCAGACCTCCACCCGTGCATCCGCGGTCAGGGTCTCAATTGAGGGGGGATAAGGGAAAAGAGGGGAGGGGACAGAACGCATGTGTGCATCTCACACTATCATCCTATCTGGCAGACACTATTTTCAGATGGAGGGACAATGAAAGCCCCACCCTTTCTCTAGACTGCTTTAAAGACTATTGAGTCTTTTTTCAGTCCAGCCACTTCAGTTCAGATGGAGGGACAGTTGGGAGTCGATATCCCAAGAGGCAGCATCGAATGCAAAAGATACAGACCTTTAGGTCTATCTTAAGAACAATAATTTTCTCAAGCCTGGGTGTGGTGTTATTCCCACTCTGTTATTGAGCATCCTGGCGCGTTGAGGTGGTTAAAATTATAATAAGATTATAACACATTGTAAAAAACAGTAATGTATCATAAAATAGTCTTACTTGTATCCATCGTAGTCTACAACGACTAAGATCTCAGGATATACCGTGTCTCCTTTTCTCCTGGACGTGTCTTAATACGCCTGTCTCTTACTACGGAACCTCTTGTTCAATCGGTCTGGCTCCATAAAAGCTGAAACAATAGAAAAGCTCATTTAGACTAACTCAAAAATAACAACATAGTGAATGTGTACAAATACTTGTAGACAAATAACTGGATTATACCCATGCTGGGCTGATATCAAATATTATTGATATCCCAACAGAGACAGAAATCTTTCGTTCAGCGAAGTTCTTCAGGCGTCTTCTAGTCATTTAAACCCCCTCTCTTAAATTGAATTATTGCGTTAAATTATGCATAAGGCACTGCATTTTTACACAATCATCATCATACAATATCCGCTCCCTGTGTGGAGCGTAAGCCTTTATTGTTACATAAACTGCAATATATTATCTTGATAATGCGCAGCGGGGTTTTTTTTACGTACAATAAAATGTTTTTATCAACAACATTAAATGTGAATATCAATTTCATTAGGTATCGATTAATTCACTGATGACAAATTGTGCACTTTGTTTAAAACTACATCTTATTGTATTCTAATGATTAATAGAAGTTCAGTGATAAATCAGCAATTAAGTTTGTAATAATAATTTCATTAGCATAATACATTAATGAAGACAAATCACCCAATAATCACTCAGCTAATTGCTTACAAAGCATTTCAAAAGGAAATTTACGATTATTTATATTTTTGAAAATGATTAAATCGCCGCGTAGTTAGTGCGTTGGGCTACCTTGCATAAAGTTGCGGGCTCGATTCCCAACGGGGTCAATGCGAAATATTACATTTATTAAATCTGGTTTTACACGTAAAATATTTCACGATACGGAGGTTCCGGGTTCGATAGCAGGTGAGAAAACGGAAATCAAAAGCGACTTTTGATTTGACTTCTGTTTCCCCCTCTGTCCCCCCTTCTTCAAGTAGTTTATTTGTTTTTATTAATGATTGAACTCAATTATTATTTAAATTATCTTTAAAAATAAGAAAGGTCTTTTTACGAAAATTCAGTCATGAGGAGCGAATGAACGATGAAAGAACGGCTAAAAGGATTTGCGATGCGAGTGTGTCTAGACGTGTCTATTCGTCGGCAGTTTGCGTCAGAGCTGCGGGACGTGGACTTGACTTGGGAGGATGCACGGGAGCTGGCGGCCGATCGCTTGGCCTGGAGGCAGTTTGTGGATTCCATATGGTATGATGATGATGATGATGTGTGTCTAGATGTAGAAGTCAAGGAAAGCCGGGAAAGACATGGCGTGATCAAGCACAACAAAATACTTAAAAGCGGACGTGCATAAAGTCGGTATAATCGACATGCGTGCATGAGAAGATGTATGAACGTGGAGGAAGCAAGGGAAGAGTGCCAGGATAGAGTAGTATGGCGTTCTTTCCTTTCTGCCTACCCCTTCGGGAAAATGGCGTGATGATTATGTTAGTTAGTAGAAACAATATTAGGTAGGTACTCAGGCGGAGAAGATTTGTGGTATATGGCTTCACAAATAATGACGCGTGCTGCAGAAGTTAAATTGACAAATTATTGAGTTTTTTTTACGTGTAATGTGAATTATTAAAGATACGTTTTTCTCACACGAAACGAACAAACGTTATGTAATGTTTATTACATATACTTCACATGTTGACTACGCACCTAAGGATGCTAAACTTCTTTAGAATTTTAATGTCTCAACCAACATGCCCCAAGACAGGGAAGAATGGAGGCGTTTAGTGCAGTCTGTTTCAGCGAAATCAGAGGACTACGAGTCTCAGTATTAAACAGTAATGAGCTACAACGTAAAACAAAACCACCAACAAATAAGGACCAAAAATAATTCAATGCACAAACCACATAATAACTGCTTCTGCTTCTACTATTCTCCATTATCCGCGCCTAATGATGCATAGGGCACTGCATGGATGTACCAAGTGCAGTTAAATTTGATAATTTGTTACACGAAGGCAAGATGATCAGTCTTACGCTTCAGCGCCAATCCAAGGTATCACATAAATGTTTTTTTTTCATGTGAAAACAACATTTAAATAAATATTTCGTATTGACCCCCCTCGGGAATCAAACCCGCGATCTTATGCATAGCAGCCCAAGACGCTACCCCTACACCACGAGACGGACTGCTACCTCTCCTTAAACCTTAAAAACATCTTTCATTCACCCTTTTCCTATCCCTTTCTTTCTATTCTTCTATTTCGTTTCCTAAACTCATATTTTAGTAGATATACATATTTAGGCTTTTGGAAAGCTAAATTCCACATTCCGAAGCTCTATTCCCAACTCACTCAAGACTCGAGTATTCAACCAATACATTCTGCCCGTCCTTACTTATGGCTTGGAAACAATGACTCTGACCAAGCAATCCTCCCATAAGTTGCAAGTTGCACAGAGGAGCATGGAGAGAATTATGCTTGGAATAACATTAAGATACCGAAAAAGGAACGATTGGATCCGACGCCAGACAAAGGTCTGCGACGTGGTGGAGCGAATTTCTTGGTTGAAGTGGAAATGGGCCGGTCACATAGCCAGAATGACGGACGACAGATGGACGAAAACGCGTTCTGGTGTGGAGACCGAGGAACCAGAGGCCTCAAGGACGTCCACCGATGAGATGGGTGGACGACATCAGGAAGTCTGCTAGAAGACAGTGGATGGGGACGGCGCTGGATCGGGAGGAGTGGAGACGGCAGGGGGAGGCCTATGTCCAGCAGTGGACCTCAACGGGCTGAGATGATGATGATGATACATATTTATTTTAAACGATACAATAATTTTTACCACTTAAATAATTAAATGTTGGTTGGAAGATATTGCTTAAAAGCAAAAAGCCTGCTTGTACACTTATGCTATGTTATTGTACATATTTAAATAAGTAAAAGCCGCAAGCGGTTACTAAGCGCAAATGTATAAAATAATACAATAAATCTGAAACTCGGATTGAACATAATCTTAATAACAACTTTAATAACGTATTCCGCAGACATATCGTATCCAAAAATGAATTAAGTAAAATCTAATACACTTATATAAGTGATTCTGGTCACCGATCAATCGTTAATTACACATTTAATGCTGTTTCTGAATACTAAAAAATGATTTGCATAAATTAAGTCGCAGACCCGGATTTCAAGCTTCCGATGGATATATATGGAACTTCTTTACAACACTCTAAATTATTATTTCATTACTGGGGAAGATAAATTATTCGGCAAAATGGACGATTTGTCTAAAGGTGAGATTTGTAAGATTTTCGTGTTTAATCAAGGCAGTAAATCGTAACAGAAAAAATGTATAAATCACCAACAGAAATTAATGTGTCAAAGAATTAAAAGATACACTAGTATGTATTTATGATTTATTTGAAGAATGGTGAACGAAATAATAAAATTTTCAGACGTCTTAAGTTTTAAAAAGAAAAACACTTATGCATAGGAAATGGAGAACAAAATATGATGCCTTTGCCAAAATAATATACATAGTGAAACAAAACTCGTAGTACAACCCGAAAACTGGTGAATCTACATCATATTTGGAGTCGAATGTGTAATATGACTTTTTAATCTGAGCTTGAAATTTTTTTTTTTCTCATTTTTATGCTTTTAAAAGCTTTCATTAGTACCGCAGATTAAGTAAAATTGCACAAATGCACATTAAAATGCTTTTTTTAAAATTTTGTTTTCCTTATGGATAGTATTAATTTGACTAAATACATGATATTTGGACACAAACGCGCGTTTCTTGGTATTGTGCCGTACATTTGAACGCGTGCTTTCGTGTAGGATGCATATTGTAGAAAATAAGTAGGGACTAAGTACCTACCTACCTGCCTAGTAAATGGAATATTCAAACTGAATTTTGAACTGAACCACTACAAACCACTACAAGTCCCACCCTTACCCTAGACTGCTTTAAATACTAATGAGTATTTTTTTCAATCCAGGAACCGAACCACTATTAACCCACGCTCGTAACGCTCATAAAACGCCGAGCAAAGCGCGTTGTGTGTACGGTAATTACGCCCGCAAAACGCAACGCCGAGTGCTGAGTGTATACCCGCTCTTAAAAGACTATTTTTTTTAATTGAACGATTTCGTTAGGACATTAAGTAAATTATTATATCAAGAAAAGTCGTAATTTACTCGCGCTTTTTGAAAAAAAAAGCAAAAATCGTTTGTATGACGAATGGCCATTTACCGAAAAAAACGCAAAAAAACGCTTCGGAAGAAGCCAAATTTTCTATCGGTCGAAGGTAACGGTCTCCCGAGCTATTAGCACGCGTGTCAGTCATGCGCATGTCGTAATCGATGAGAAATTGACAATATAGGGGAGTTTTTCCTGCCGGAGGCAACTCCTGTCAAACTTCGGACTCTTTCCCTCTCATAGGGGGAAAAGTGCGAGAGGAAGAGGGACAAACGCCCCTAGGTAAATAATAGAGGGGTCGACTAATTCTTACGAGGAACTGCCGCGGCCACATGACCGCCACTCCTCTTAAACGGCGTTCCTTGGGATTCAAACCCAGCTAAAAATACTTATTTGGAGACTGTTAAGTGAAGAGTGATTTAAAGCATCAATGTCTTTTAAAACAGTCGTACATTGCAAATCATCCAATTATATATTACGATCTCTCGTTGTGACCCTGCCACGTCAGTTTCAGTTGACATCTCTCGACGATGCCATAGCGTAGTAATTATACCACAAACAGAAGGAGTGGATCACGTTTCGGAATCTATTATAGCTCGCATCTTCCTGTCTGACGTTCCGCGTACTTTATCAAGTACTTGGATTACTGATCTGTCTCGGTAAACCTTAGGCAAGGCTGTTGGTAGAATGCTAAGTAGACGATTGCAAAAAATATGTTGAATCGTGGAAGAAGAGATTTTGTGTTAGAACCCTTTTCGATAACGTAAAAAATGTTTTTAGAACCTCCGAACAAGAATTTTAGTGAAGTGACCATTCTTGAAAAATACTAACTACCTCAAGACATTTACGTCACACGTTTCGTGTATTGGCCTAAGCGCTGGAGTCTTTAGACGGTGGAATTCGATAGTAAGTGGTGTTATGAAATTAACCCTAGGAAGCGTATATTTTAGGAAATTTGTGAATCAACGCCCTTCAAGGAATTCTTATTCGAAGTTTAGATCATAAGTTTTTGGTTATTTGTTCACCTCGTGGAAAAGTGGTTATCGCGCTGAGCTACCATGTACGAGTATGAGGACGTTTCCCGACAGACTTAATATGAAATATTAATTTAAATATGCTTTTTCATATAAAACTGTTTCATATGTGATACCCCGGAACTAATTCAAAAGCGTTAGATCGACGGATGAATTTACGTTACGAATTTACGAATACGAATCCGACTTCTTGCGAACAGGGGTAATTTCGAGCAGCTTGCGCTGTTCGTGGAATGCCTGGGTGCAGAGATGGGATATTCTCAGGGGTGAAAAACCCCCAGTAAAATGGAGCCTAAATACCAGGATTAAAAAGGTAGAAGTAGAGTCTGCATAAGTAGAACAATAGGTGGTGAAGGACATGGACCTGAACTGGCATTTGTGCACGCTTTGTTCCGTAAAAGGAAGTATCTAGAACTAATAGATTGCTTAGTGGAACAAATGATCAATATTCACTACGCTTGGCGTAATTTAGTGCGAGACTATGCACCATTGGTGCTGATAAGGGAGAGAAGCGGTGAGAATATAATGGCCTCCAGTTTAAAAGCACGTTTTTAGGCATGTTATGTTTTCACAAAAAAAAATTGTGACTTTTTTGGAACAGGTTTTACTGAAAATTAACATTCTTTTACTGCAGAAGTATTTGAGGGTTGCAAAGATTTAGATTCAGATAAACATTGATTTTTGAAAGCTATAAATAGCCCAAAACGCGTAGGTATAATGAAACAAGATTGGTTTTAGAATTTCGAAAAGAAAACGGAAAAAATCGTAATGAAACATATTTTTAGTAACAATACTTCAATAAGAATTTTGGTTTAAAATAATAAAGGTTGACAGAGCTTACTTTTGAGTGAGAATTAAACACTTAATATTTATTTTACATATTTACATAAAATTTTTCGAACCAAATAAAAAAATATCTCATCATATCTCACATTATATGTGTGGGTAACTCAGGGGTCTCTATTAGAACTCCCTTTATTTAAATATACTGGAATAGATTTATAATGACTTTATTACAACGTAAAACACCAATTTATATCAAAATACACAACATTAATTTCAAATCCGACATATTACAAGACTGAATTGATCATTAAATCAGTTTTGAAATCTAATATTCTTCCTCTTTTAATATTTACCCGTACAATTTTGATGTAGAAGTCGAGAAAGATTTTCTATTTTTTATTTTAAAAAATTGATTTAAAAATAACAATATCAAGGGATTTTTAAAATTTTTTTTAGGATGTCATATAAATTTTGCTAGCGCGGTTTGAAATAGCGCTTTTCAAATCGCTCGCAAAATCCTCCATTTGGCGCGCATGCGGTGTGACGTCACATCAATATGAGCGCTCACTTCGTAATGAATTTCCCGCCTTTTAAAATGGACGGGTATGACGTCATTAGCCAATAACGGGCGTTAAAAGTCAATCGTAATTTCGTGTTTTTAAAACATAAATTTATAAATGAAAACAACATTTTTGATCATTGTGTTTTATATCGTTGGAATTGTAAAAATATACTTTAAATATTTATAACGTTTTCAAGGATATTCATGCTATCGGGAACAACCCTATTGCTTGAAAATTGACACGTGAAGAGTCGGGAAATCAAAGTGCGAGCATGAGAAGATGTATGAATGCAGTTTAGTAAAGGACGTGTGTTTAGAACATAATGGTGATGCGTTTTATCCTCTCCGCTTACCCCCTCAGCAAGTGGTGTGATGGTTAGTTAGCTACTTAGATATTCATCATATCCTACGCTAAAACCTTTATCTAGTCCAGCCATTAAAACTTTTAAAATGATCAAAGGTTCGTGATAATTGTTTTGGATATACCTAGGTATCTCGAATTCTATTATATTTACCATTTATTAAAATACCTTCGAATATTCGTCTAAGAATCTTCCTCCCTTACAAAAAGTATATCCATCATCTATGTACGCATGCACCAGTATTAAATAAAGCTTTAAGTCAACTACTATTATATAATATTGAAGATTAATTAGGTGTGCTACCTTATGGGAAAAAAATCAATACATAAGTAAATAGTTAAACACGTTTTGTTCTGTAGCCAAAGCACACAATTCGAATGTGATAAGTTTTCTAATGAGATAAAATGGCAAGCTTAGGGTTGTGCTAGCATAAACTTTAAACTGTCTCCAAAAAAAATATTAGGTTGCAATAATAAAGTTATCACAATAAATCAAATTTCATAATATTTTTCTTGTCATCTATCATCATGCATTGGTGTAACTTAACAACTTGGGGTGCTTTGTATGAGGACTAGTCTATTGCTAAATCCACAGATATGACAAGATGTCGAAAAAGAGTCGAAGTGGGGAAGTAGGTTAAGATAGGTTGGGTTTAATAAAATAATTTAAATCAAATGGCTATTTTAAAAGCAATATCCTTTATAATAGGTTATGAAATTTATACAGTAGGTTAATGATAGGTTAGGTTAAATTAAATAATTTAAAATCAAATAGATTTTTGAAAGCGAAATTTGTGAAGGCGTAACCAATGAAGGCGTGTCCAACCAATCACAGCTTAGCTCGCTTCTGAGATAAGTCTACCAACCATAGAGTAAAAATATTTTGAAATTTTGACAGCTGCACCCCAAGTTGTTAAGTTACACCCATGCATTTGTATAATTTTATTAAAAAATACAAAAAAATACATTTTATTTTAACGCGTCATATTGTATGTAGATTAAAAAAACATATATTTTATGTTGTCTTATTACTATGTAAACCAGGGAACTTTTAATTATTTTTATGATTTCCAGGATTAAAAGTATTCAATAAAAAATAACTATATTTCGTCTGACAAAATATATAGAAGATTTTTATAATTTGGAAACGATATCACAAGACTCTCAGATATGAATAATAAGAAACGACTTGTATGGCATACTAACTGCAGTTATCTTGCTTGTATTAAGTGCCAAAATAAACATTCAAAAATTTTAGTCGATGATAGTATTTTTTTTTATGTATTTATCAGAGGTAGGGAATGATTGAAGGCAACAATCTTAGAGCTCGCCCTAGAAATAGCTAAATTGACCAGATACTGTTCCAATAATGACCAGATAATGTTCCAATAATGTTTAAAAATTTAAAAGTATTACCAGTTAAGGGATTAATGTGGAATAGAATCATTTGTTAAAATATGTTTGACAACACATATAAAAATAAATTAGATCACACAATCCTAGAACTAGATTCACATCCATGGAGGGATTAATTGTGCCCCCAAAAATAAGTACGGGCAGAGAACATTTGAATATTTAATTCCAATTTTTTTTTAATATGTTGCCCTATGAAATTAAATCGTTGTAATAATGTTAAATAAAGTTATTTTTATACTAAGGGATTGATTGGAAGATAGAACTTCTTTATATTGATGCACCAAAATTTATATACATAATTGATTCACCATATGCATTTTTCGTATCTCTATTCCTTTTTTGTATATTTTGTAAACTTTTTAAATATTTTGTTGTATTTCTATGATAAATTTATATTTTTGTTAATGGCACCCGATGACAAACGGCAAAATTGCGGTCTATCGGGACGGCATTATTTTTTTCTAATGTTATGTTTATTTTCTTAATGAAGACTTTAAAAAAAATATATAAAATTACGAAGAGGCTGTCAGGTGAGAGAGACGAATGGAGAGATCAGGTGCTTTGACTGACCAATCCTAGGATGGAAGAAGACTGATCCATTGAATTGTCAATGGATCGTTACCATAAATTGTTATGCACAATTATCAACAAAGTAAACTTACCGAAATCTCCATCGTGTGCGTCTGAAGTAAGATCTCTCTTGTATATAACGTGCTTGGCTCCAGAAAGCGCTTCAATCAGCTCTTTCCTAAGATCAGCAGCTGACACGGTATCCTCTCCAAGGTTTTCATCTCTTGAACTCCTTCCAGCATCACCTCTCAATCGTCTGCTCTCTTCCTTGGCCTCCTCATCATCATAAATAACGTCCTCACTAAGGTTCATTTTATTGATGGTCTCTGTGGTTTCAGTGTCTTTTTCTGTGACGTCTTTTTCCATTTCTGTCGCCGCTTCTGCAGCCTCAATAATCTCGGCTATGTTTTCGCTTTGGGCTGCGCTGGTGCTGGCCAGGTTTTTTCTTGGAGACAGAGCTCTTGATCGGAAGACCAGTGTCGATGGAGACCCATGTCCTCTTGATTGGGGTCCATGAACATCTCGTCGTCCTGCTCCGGAGCGATGATTCTCCTGAAGGCAGGAGGCCTCTGGGGAACTGGAGAGAGGGTCGCGGGAAGTGGTTTGATGACCATGTCGTGGCCAATCGTTCCTTCCTGGAAAGAAGAAAAAAAACATATGACAATATCCCATTGATTCTATATTAGAGTAACCACCTAATAGAAATTCCACATTGTAAATCACGACTTGCTCAGAGACATGCATATTTTATTGCCCCTTTTTAATTAATTCTTTTTAACTGACAAATAAAATGGCATTGTCAAAATTTCCAAATTTTTCTTCAAATCAAATCTTTTAAAAAATTAACACAAAGTTGGATACATAGTTTAAATGTAGAATCATTCTTACTAAAAAGACCATAACATAATCTACGTCACTTTTTATTTTATATATTATAATTATTTCCCCTCTTCTTCTTCCGGTTATAAAGATACCAATATCTTGTTTTCTTTCTTTTTTAACTATCCTGTTTACATTATCTGTTATTTTTCCATTTTTACTATGACTTTATTTTCTCTTTTGCCACGTGCATACTGTTTGACTTTTCACAGTATACCCACAAACAGGCTATGCCTTGGTGGGATTTTTGTTTATTTTTTTAATGTTTATGTGTTTTTTTGTATTTCTTTGTTAACAAATATTTTTCTTTTGAAAATAAATTAAAAAATAAATTTAAAAAAAACACATTTCTGGGCTTTTTTAAAAAAAAAAAAAAAAATTATGTTTTGTTATATTACGTACTATAGAGTTGGACTGATCATCTTGCCTTCATGTAACGAATGATCAAGATCACTGCACTTGGTGTACCATGCAGTGCCCTATGCACCATTGGGTTGCGGATAAAGGAAAAAGTAGTAGTAGTAGATGGTATTATTCTTCTAAATACGTGCGTAACCATTTACTTTTTTTCTTTTATGAAAACCATTTAATCACATATTACGCGTACTACTAACATATGTGATCACGAATGCTTTAAAATTATATGCAATAATGTAGAAATCCATTCGAGGCTATAACCTCATTTCAAATCTATAATTTTGCTGTAAATAGCTTGGTAGTTATTTCTAAAGTCAGTTCCATTAAATTTATGTACTTTTTCCATACATTGCATTGTGATAGAAAAGAACAAGAAACAACTCAATGTTTCAAAGTAGAAACATAGGGTGTTACAAAACGAAATGTTTTTTTGAAAGCACTTAAATTAGAGCAAAATGCAAGGCTGAGATAAGCATTATCGACAAAATTAAGAAAGGTCTTTACGTTGGTTCGGGCATGTTGAGCGAATGGATGATGTAAGAACGGCTAAAAAAATATATGATGCGACTGTGCCTGGATTTAGAAGTCGAGGAAGGCCGAGAAAGACGTGGCGTGATCAAGTAAAACAAGTGCTTGGAAAGTGGGCACGTAAGAAGTCGGAATAATCGACGAGCGTGCATGAGAAGATGTATGAATGTGGAGGAAGCAAGAGAAGTATGCCAGGACAGTGGTGTGGCGTTCTATCCTCTCTGCCTACCCCTTCAGTGAAATGGCGTGATGGTTATTTAGTTAGCTAGTTATATAGGTAAATATGCAAATCATGGAATACAAAATGTAACAGTAAAATCGACAGTTTTTTTTTTGTAAAAATAGCTTTTTATAGTGGTGTGGCGTTCTATCCTCTCTGCCTATTCCTTCGGAGAAATGGCCTGATGGTTAGTTAGTTAGTTACATAAATAAATTAATAAAAAAAGATTGCGTAGCCTTCAACAATTAGTCTTTCAGAATAAATAGAACTCGGTTTTTCAAATAATTAACATCTGTAATCCATTTTTAACCACACTGATTTATGCGAGTACTGTAAGATGTTTCTCATATCAATTAACAGGGTAATCTTTCATCATCAATAAGAATCGTTGAACTAAATGTTTCGTGGTAGAAAGAAGGCGTATTTTTTTCGTTTTTATCGTGGGTTCTCAGTATTATTCATACAATTAATTGCAGTTTTTGATTTCTCCCTGAAATAAAGAACTTACTACTACTACTACTACTACTTTCCCTTATCCGCACCCGATGGTGCAAAGGGCACTGCATAGGTACACCAAGTTCAGTGTATCTTTGAAGGCAGGATGATCATTCTCACACTTCAGTACTAGTCCAAGGTATCACACATGAAATACTAATATGAACATCACATGTAAATAAATATTTCATGTAGACCGCCTACGGGAATCGAACCCGCGACCTCATGCACGGTAGCCGAATGCGCTACCATTATGCTACGAGGCGGACAAAGCACTTATTTTTACACTCTTCTTAGATATAAACAAGAATCGTATCAGCCACATTTAATTATTTTTCTTGATAATTTATTTGCTAAAAGAGCAGGATAAATTACCATGAAAATAAAATGATGTAAAAACACGCTTTTGACTTCGATTGTATAGAGAGTCACGTGGTCGTGTGTCACGTGACAGCGCATCTTCTCAATTCAAAAATAAACCATAATATTTATTTATTTATTAATACTTCACTTATACTTTCGCTTAGAATCACAATTGATTATACAGAAAGATGGCGACTCACTCAGTAGCGACCCATGACAATGATCTGGCCCCGACTTACTTTATTATACTAAATTATCGTCAGTATAATCCAGTGCACCCTGTATATACTAGTATAAATAATAATGTTTGTAATTTTTTATGTATTTATTAGTAAGATCGTGACAGCGAATCGAATGTTTGGTTGTCTTTTTAGACACAAATATCCACAGACACTTTGGTTTTTTGTTTAAACAAAAATAGAGTACCTACATTATACAATAAAAACAGGCTTATCCAGACAAATGATACTAACATAGAATTGCGTTGTACAAAATTTACGGGGATGATTTTTTTT